>JAAAKE020018006.1:0-10511 GCA_010014785.2 Anisolabis maritima
AATTTTTTTATTTTATTTGTGTAATTTTTTATATTTTAATAAAATTATATTTTTTCAGTATAAATTTCTTTTATTTAGAATATCTTTAAATTCATTCTATAAGACACCATTTCACTTGATTATTACTTGGTAAATTCATTTTTATAAAAAGATCTTAATATAACATATATCAGATAAATATTATTTATATGCATTTTAAAAGAATTTTAATACTCAGAATGATAAAAAAAAATCTCAATCGCTTGTCTCTACTCTCTGGGGCAAGAGCAAAATTATTCTTATAAATACTCTTATTTTATCAAAACCTTTTTTTTTCTTTTGTATTTCTCTAGGACCAAAATAGTTGAAAGTTTGCATGATTATTGTAGGGATTACGATTTGGAGTGAATCGATCCAGAAATGAAGGAAAAGTGGAGCAAAAAAGTTTTACAACTTGTCTTTTATTTTTTTTCTTTTCCAAAATGATCGTCAATTTTTCATTTAGAAATATTTCTTCATTTTTTTTTTTTTTTTTCTTTAATTAAAATCATTTTTTATTTCTTCTTAAATATAGTTGCTTTAAGAAGAAAAAAGTTTATTTAATAAACAATTAAACTTATTTATAGAATAATTTGCATAAAAAGAAAGAAAAAGGAAAAAGGAAAGAATGCGCCGCGCTGCCAAAAATATACGGACGTCCTATAAACAAACCATCTGGCTTGGAACTAATTCTTTAATGAATGGCTAAGTTTTATTTTATTTGCTACTACGAATGGGATAATAATCGCCCATATTATTTTTTAATTGCATCAAATAAAAAAGAGAAAAATTGAAAATTATATTCCTAATCTCTCTGATTATTTTTCTCCCCACCAACCCTTTTGTTTTTTTTATTTTTTTTTTTTTTCTCCTTTAAGTCGTAAATTTGAATTAAAAAATGTGAGAATAAAACAAGGCTTTTAATAGAAAACTTTTCATCTTTATATGTACATGCGTGCCCCGCATACTCTTGAAGGAATATACCCGTTTACATATATACACACTCAATTCAGCTTTTACCCGGTAAATACGTTCCAGAAAAAAGCGTGTAAAACATTGTGTATAAATATGTTTAAAAATAGGTGATTGGTTCCAAATCCCTAAAACCTGTAAAAAATGAATGAAATAAAAGGATTAAAAAAAAAACAGTTATGTATGTAATATTGAAAGTTTTCTTAAATTAAACTTGCAGTGAGTTGAACTGGTTCATCACTATCACTGCTTTCTGTGAATTCAACATTCTCTAAGGCAACCTGTATTATTTCGTCATCGCTAAGAACTTTGTCATCTAGCAGCTGATCAATGTTTTCAACAGCCAAGTCATCAAAACCCTCTCCACTAACTGCGTGTGCTGTTGTGATTATGGAGGGGTGCTCATTCGTATTTGGAGCCACATAATTATTACTTTTAACACATTTTAGCCAAATTGCTCTCCAACATGCGTTTAAGGTTGGCGGATATCATTCAGCTAATGCTAAAGCAGCATGTGTTATGCAATCCTTAATAGAAAACTTTTTTCAGACATCAATTACTGTAAGGGTTTTATCCTTGTCCATTGCTTCCAAAATATATTGGAATGTTCGCTTGATGTAGTAAGTTTTGAATGTAAACTTGTACATTTTCATGTTCCAACTCTTGATGGCCAGGTGTTTTATCTATAATCAGAAGAACTTTGAATTCCAGGCCTTTTTCATTCAAATATCTTCTAGTTTCTGGGACAAAATATTTATATTTACCTCTGCACCAAGGGTCAGGGCTAACCTCGAAGATTTAAAAATAGTTATTTTTTGTTATCATGGCAACCATTTCTCCAATATTTTCTATGTGATTCTTAAAATCTCAAATTGTAGGAACCCCATTATTTTGAGGTGGAAAATGTTGAATACTTCTTAAAATACTAGCTAATTCCTTATAGCTACAATCAATTTAATCCAACTTCTTAAAGTGGTTTAAGAGAAAATCACAACAAAACCTAAAAAGATACAAGAGTAAAGCGGGCCCCAGACAATTTTGGGGGATAGGATTTGAACATTTCAAAGAACATATAATATATGAATTTTAATCAAAATCCTTTTAAGCCGATTTAGAAAATCGAAAACTACATCAGTAAAGTACCGATTTAATTCAAAATCTTAGTAAAATGTGGGTACCTAGTCTAAATATTGACTCTAGAATTTTGTTCATGCACACACATACACAGACAAACCATTTTACGGATCCATTTTATTTTTGTTAAAATTCCGACATCAAATTTTTTTGCAATCGCAATAATTTCGCAATATATAGGTAAGAAAAAGTAAAAAAAATATTTATTAATTTTTTATAAAAGAGTTAAGATAATATTTATTCTGTTTATATTAAAATTTAAAAGGAATGATAAATAAATTTTTCATATTTATATATAGTTTTTTTTTTTTTTTTTTATATTTATATTAGAGAATTTCTCTCTCCCTCTCTCTTTCTCGGTCTCTCCTATTCAAATGAATTTTGTATTTTAATTTAAAAGCAGTGAGCGATTCGGAATTCAAATCCAGATGAATAAATAAATATAAAAGCTTCAACAACAACAACAACTCCTAGAAAAAGTTTTTTTTTAATAAAAATAATAATAAATATGGAATTGCATATAATATTATCTCGCTCTCGCTCTCTCTCTCTCTCTCCTTCTTTTCTCTTGGTCTTTGATATCACGAATATAAGTGAAAAGAATCACTAAAAGAAGTTAAACTAAAAAAATAATTTATCTTCTTTTTTAAATTAAATGTTTTATATTTTATATTCACTTCAATTCATTGGCATATGTAGTTTAATAACTGTTGGAAATCTGTCCATAAAACATAACTTGGACTCTTTTTACATGGTGGGTACTGCGTACAAATAGCCTCATCAACTTCTTTTATTCAATTTGTTGATATTTACGTGTAAAGTGAGTAAAAAAGTCCTTTTTTTGGAATTCTTACTTGATTATTTTTTTTTTTAAGAATTTTTCGGCATCTGAGACCATTTAGACTTATTTATTTAAATTAATTGGTACCCAATATAATTTAAATAAATATGTGAAAAGGGAGGAAGTCAGTAAATAGGGTATCCTCTGTCGAAATAAAACTTCCAAAATATGAAACGTTTCTGCTTTAATTATATAATGCCATCTTAAGCCATTAGAGCTCAAATGAGTTTTATTAGATAGAGGCTCCGCTACTGGCTGACTTCCTCCCTTTTCACAGATCTCTGATCTGTGTACAGCCACCCATCTCATCGTAATAATTTAAATAAATTTTTGTCGCTCAGGACGGGAAACGAACCGTTGCCCTTTGGGCTAGCCAGACCTCTAGCTCTCCACCAAGGGCCAGGGCAGAGTTGATTGTTGAAGAATCTTCTTCTTTCTTTGCCATTAATCCCATATATTGGGGTCATAAAGAGGGCAGAAGAAATGCCAGCCTTAGGCTAGGCGTATTGTGGGATGCGCATGGTGAATGAGAGTCGACACGCTCTTTTGTAACCAACGGTAAAAGGACCCCGCATATTGGTAACATCACTCTATCCACGGCGATTCCATAGGCTCTAAAGAGGCCTCTATATGTATCCTGCCTAAACTCGAGAAGCTCATGGTCACCATCACAAGATGTGAACCTCTAAGTGTAGGCAAAGGAAATAAATATTGTCATATATTTATTTCAATAGTACCTCTATAGTCAAGCACTTGAAACAAAATTAAGGAGTAGATTGTTAATATCTTTCTTCTTTTGTCTTATTATATCCAGGGTTGGCAAATATTTCGATCCAAAATACGGGAAGCTAACCAGAGTGTCCCTCTCCCACTTCCTCTTCCGCCTCCCATACCCATTTTTTCTCTTTCTTTGTTGTATTGGAGATCAAAAAGTCGAATTATAATTTGTACTCGAATAACGTTGCAGTTGAAGAGCCCTAAATTTATAATAAATAACTCATTTTTGGCATTGGGATGAAGTAAGCATCAATAGGTTTATGTTGTCTTAAAATTTAAAATATTTTAAACAAATTTTTATGTAAACTCAACAAAAGAAGGAATTGTAAAAGTTTTAAACAAGACGTATTCCTCTTCCATAGAAATATTAATATTAAATTTTTATGGCATAGGTTTTACCTATTTGGCACTATCTTTCTTAGTTCCGATAACTCGCTCAACAATGAGTATGCACAAAAATTTTATTGTATCATTTTAGTCAGTTAAAAAAAGAAATCTATTTTAAGATTTGGCAAGTAGGATCAAAATTATTAGATAATTAAAAGTAAAAAGGATATTGAAGGAGAGGAAGGGGGTAGGAGTTAGGACAGAGGGCAAAGGACAGGATGAGTAATGATAACATAATATTATTTGCCATAAACACTGGCAGGTTATGGCAACCTGGAATGATAAGCCTAATGGCCAACATAACATACATCTGTCTGACCCTCAATTAGCATTCCTCCACCCTGGACCCTGGGAGGAGACTCTGCCCTTTTGCAGGGCGCCTCTAATAATTAATAAATTGTAATTATTAATGAATCAATCAGAGAGGAGATGGTCTACTCTAAATTAACACCCTTTTTTGCGAATTTGCATATGAATTTGTAAAAAATATAATTTTATTTTACTAAAATGTTGAATATAGATATTAAAATGTGAAATTTTCTTTCCAAGTATTTCGAAATATTCACTACTAAGAAATCCATAAAAATCATCTTTCCTTATTAAGAAAAGTAAAAAATGCAGGGTGTTTCAAGAAATCAAATCTTTTAGGAGTGGATAGAAACGTTTGTCTGTAGTTTCTAGGCTTATTTCATCCTTCTCTCTACTATTCTGCCATTATTTTATTTTTCATTTCTTTTTATCACTTTTTTGTATAGTAGTTTCACTCACCAAATCACAAAAAAAAAATGGATAAAGTTTATTGTATATACATTCGAATATTACATTAATCTTTGACCTATGGGACAAATAAAAAAAATAAAATTTTTTCAAAATTAATTAATAAATTATAGGCTATATCATATAAATTTTGGTTACTGGACGAAAGGCACTCCAAATGATTGATTTTTCGATTAATTGCTCGACAGTAAACCCAGAGCGGACTACGTATGCTCAGTTGTTATTTTCTAGGGAGTTTCTAAAGGATGTATGAAGCGATTAATCGAAAAATCCATTCGGGTTGGTCATTTGGATGGCCTTCTAGTTAGCAAAAATAATGAATTTATGAACCCCTGGTAATTATTCTTTAAGGGATAAATTTTATGATCGTAAAATCTCATCAGTTATATCACTAAAAACAATGGAATCTATCTTAATAATTTAAAAGATCTAATATTATAGGAAAAAAAAAAGAAAAAACATCCTAAATTTAGATCTTTAATCTAATCTCTAAATAATGAAACTTCAATAATTTGGGAAGAAAATATAATTTTTTGAAATTATTTATATTTTCTTCCGGAAATCTAATCATCCTATATAATAGTAAAGTAAAGTAATTCCTTCCTTATCGATTCTTCGCTTTATTGGGTGACGCAGGATTTCTCATTTTTTTATGCATCAGGCAGTACAAGTGCGCGCGCGCTTTTGAGGGATTTTTTTATTATTATTATTATTTTAATTTTTTAATTTTACTCTTTTTTTAAATCTTCTATTATCTTTCTATTTAATAGGGGAATGTCTGTCTGTTTGTCTGATCGTCTGTCACGCTCTGTTTGAACAATTTCCCGATGGAATTGTGAAATAAAATTTTGCACATTTATAGAGTACATTAGTAAGAGTCAAGGAAAAATAGGTGGGTCCCCAAATTCCCATTTAGAGGGGCTCATCAAATTTTTGAAAATAAATATTTTCCTTTTGAAAAGCATTGAATTGAATAAGCCCTATCTTTCTTTATGAAAAATAAACTAATTAATATTAATATATTACTATAAATAATTAAATTTCGCAAATGAAAAAGCATAAAAATTGTCAATAAAATTTTTGTTGTACTGGTATTTACTATTATTATAAGAGCTAATCTTATATATATATCACGAAAACGGCTGTAACCATTTTGACATTTGGTGTATTTACTAATTCGAGTGTGCTAGACCTCATCTTTGGGAAAATATATTAGGGATTTTCTATTTTTGACGAATTATCCTATCTTCATGTTTTATGTCTAAGTGCCAAGGTTCTTGCTTTGAAAGCTCTCTATTATTGACTATTCTTGATTTTTCATTTCATTTGTATAATCCCACCTATCAGCAAGGCCAAGCAGCGCTGAACTTCGGATGGGTAGCCCTGAGGAACAAGGCTGTTGAACGTCCACAGGACGACATCGATACAGAATTTTCTTTAATATATAATACTTTATTATAGTCATAATAGTCTCAGCAGCTAAAAATGACTTAAAATTAAAACCATAGAGACAGATCATCAAAATGTCAGATTATTTCAACTCACTCGAATATGACAAAATAAAAAATAAAAAATATTTTTTAAATTTATACTCTTTTCAACTTTAGAGTTTTCAAACAAAGATAATTTAATCCCATCAATTAAAAGATATTATGTATAAATATCAATTAATTTATTTTATTCATCAATACGCTTATGCCCTCTTCCTTGGAGTAGATGTAGGTCTCGCTTCATGTTCCAGTAATCAGCGGTTCGCTTCTCGCGCAAAGCGAAAAAATTTATTTAAATGATATTAACTCTCAATTAATTTAAATAAATATGAAAAAGCCTAAATATCTTCAGATGCGCGAAAAATCTTAAAAATAAAATAAATAACAATACGTTTATTGTTAATAAAGTTATTAATAAAAAATTTTTCCAAGTATTTTTCCAAGGCTATAGTTGACAGTGATCAGAGGGCGCTAACCACTGTAATTGTAACTGTACTAAACAATTGAGCCAATAGCTGGGTAGACTGGGAATGATTTTTAATTTAACTGAGTCAAAAGACAGTTGCGGCACGCGAGGAGACGCAGTTAATATTAATATAATTTTTTAATACATGCTTCTTCCTAACTACTAAATAAAAACATGTAAATTTTCAGGAACCTATACCTATTCTTTGCGTATTATTGGTTTCTCCATTAAAGCTAATTCAATTAACGGAATGTTTTTCAGGAACGCAACCCTATCATTAAAAAGAGTTCATTACTCTTAGTCGAAAATTTTCATAATATTCTTATATTTTCATAAGTTAATGATGATCATTCAATGACTACCATCATTCATTAAAATCCTTTCTCCCCAACGAATTCATCATATCTATAAAAAGTTATTATTAAAGCAATTTCAGGATGAATATTTTAAAAAAATCCAAATATGAAATGGCTATACATATTAGCCAAAGCTTCGCTAGGAGTGATGATGATGATGATGATGATGGTTGGTGATTGGAAAGAATAATGATCAAAAGGGATTGGGAGTGTAGGTAGGGAAGAGAGAGAGAGAACATTCAAAGTGGAATAGGACATGAAGGAGGGCCAGGGAGGGGGGGGGGGTGGATGAAAATATCAATTGCTGAACAAAAAAATGAAAAAAAATTTAATTTCTTGTAGTTACTCTGTTAACATTTAAATTCCAATTTAAAAGTAATATGATCGTCAATTGATGTTTTAATCAAAGGACTCTTGTTTTTTATTAAATTTGTAAATACTTTTTTTATAATATTGTTAATATACAATAGAGAGGGTTCATATATCAAGATAATCTCTTTTTTGCTGGAAAATTGATGAATTTTTTAATAAAGAAATTTCAAAATTTATTGGTTTAAATAAGTAAATTAAAGTGAAAAAAAAAGTCTACCTATGGCATCCTTGGGACACAAGAGAGTAGTTTGTGAGCGTTTGGTTAAAATGAAAAAACACAATTACCATGGTTTGGATAAAATATTAATAGTTTGAATTTGATTACTAGTAAATAGGCAACCCAAATAACCAGCTCAGTAATGGATTTCTCATTTAAATGCTCTAGACCTCTTCTCGCATGCTACTGGGATTTAACAACGTGATCCACTCTAGAGGAACTCTGAAGCAATTAATCGAAAAACCCATTTGCTGGTCATTTGGGTTGCCTATCTTCTAGTAATCAAACATGGACTAATTCCATATCTCATAGTATCTGGTATATTTTAGTAGAGTCCTCTCTCTTTTTATTTAGTATCAATGTTTTTTTGATACTCTATACCAAATGAAGTTAAATTCATTAAAAATCCTCATCTTCTTTGTCAATAAATCAACTTTTAATTCAAAAACTTTGTACAAACCAATAATTGTCACAGACGTCGGAAGCGGTGGGGAGGAGTAGGGGGCAACTCAGTCCCCAAAAAAGTGCAAAAATATTATAAAAACTATATTGTTGTTATTATTATTAAGTTAATAATTTAGTACGTTTCAAACTTTCATGATCAAATAATGATTTTTTTATTTTAATTATACTCCTAAAAATTATAGATAAAATAGAAAACAAGATTTTGGGTTTCACAAAGTTTTGTCTGCAGAAATAGAGGCCGAATTCGTTTAAACAGTGACTTTAATTAATTTGTTTAGGAGTTTAAGAGTATAATGTCTTATCTTCAATAAATAAAAAAATTAGTCAAACTCTTCAAACAATTAATTATAAAAATAAAAAATTATTTAATTCCCTCTCTTAAAATTCGTTTCCTGGTCTCTGATTGTTACTATATTACACGCAATTTGTGAAGAAATGGTAATGGAATGATATAAGCCAACGGTTAATGAGCGTTTTATTAAGGGTATTATTATTCAGTTTGCCCTCTCATCTAAAATAAATAGGCCTTACTTTAATTGTCAATAATGGCCTCGGTGGGGCACAAATTAGCCAGAATAAATGCTTATAATAATATATATATATATATATATATATATATTATATATTTTATACAAAATATTCTCTGAATTATCACCCGAAATGGGAAAAGAAGTGAGAGAGATATAGCTCATGATACATAGGACCAGTGCTCCTCCTCCGAAGCGAAGAATCTTATTTAAATTATATTGGCTACCTATTAATTTAAATAAATATGTAGGCAATATAAAAAGACTTAAAAGAATAAACATCAAAAATGATGACAAAATATTACGATATAAAATATGGCTAAGGTATAATAAAAAGGCCAGACCGTTAAAAAATCAACCAATAAATTAGGGAATAGTTTTTAAGTTACATGCCGTTTGATTTATTTATAGTGAAATCTAAGAGCGTAATTTTACTTTTTGCTCTATTTAAAATTACTTAGTATTGGAGGAGTCTAACGACCAATGAGAACACTATTATAATCATTCATGTTGTCAAATTTTCCCAAAAACGTTAAGGCTGTTCAAAAACGAACACAAGCAACGTCTGTTCTGAAATCCGTATAGAGCTCACGACAAAAAAAGCTAAATAGAGTATAAGTACTAGGCTCTAGATTGATTCCAAGAAATGGCTTGCCTTGCCTAATCAGCTTATTTGTGATACACTTGAGGAGAAGAAAGAACTTTCTATGTTGAGACTTTTACCGGACTGGTGGGGTGATGAATTGTTAAACCGCAATCAGCACAGTAAAAATTGATAATTAAATACCATATGTATCGAAAAAAGAAAAAAATTTTATTGAAGGTCTTTAAGAGAGCTACTTAAAATCCAAAATAAGTAAATTTCAAAACATGAAATTTAGTGATTTATAAAATAAGTAAACAAATTTTCTTTTATTCAGTCTTAAATAATAATTAACAGAGCTATACAAAAATCAAAAGCATCAAATTTCATCATGTTTTACAGACTTATTTTATAAATCACTAAATTTAATTTTTTTGAAATTTACTTATTTTGAGTTTTATGTAGCTCTCCTAAAGACTTCCATTGCATTTTTTTACTTTTTATTAGTATTTATTCACCTCCTTCGAAGTTTTGAGGACTAAATGTCACCCATTATCTGGACAAAGGTCATATATATTATTTTTCTGCGTCCATTAATCGTAAGATCTGCGTCTTTTGCTTATATTAAGGCGTTAATGTAAAGATACTTGGCAAAATAATGTCAAAGGACGATTGTTTAAGGCAGGAAAATAATATTTGTCCTGATGATGAATAACAGTTAGTCTCCGAAATCTGGATGAATGTGAATAAATACTCTCGGCCGAAACAAAAAATATTTATTTATTCATCTACATCTAACAACCTTCTTCTTAAATTATTTAAATACTAGAGTTCAAAAATAAATGAAACTCAAAAGATCAAATAAATAAATAAGTAAATAAATAAAAATAACAAATATTCTATCACCTAGAAATAGTGCCATTAATTAACCGGATTATTCTTAGCAAACTAAGTATTATTTTTTTCATCAAATAATTTTTTTTTTGTCTTTTCGGCATCTGAGACATTAAACGATTAATTGTTTTTTACGATACTAATTATCCAGACATATTTATTTCAATCAATTGGTATCCAATTTGATTTAAATAAATTTTCATCGGACTGCCTGGGATCCGAACCTACACCCCTT
>JAAAKE020018017.1:0-10511 GCA_010014785.2 Anisolabis maritima
CCCAATTCTTTTTGTTGCACGTTTTTAATTTAACAAGGTTAAAAAAATCTGTTTGATTCAAATTTTATAATTTTTTTTTTTAATTATGGCGTTAGCGGTAATTACCTTGAAATATATGTTCTACAAATGTAGTTCGGGGAATTCCCTTTTCTTGTAGCAGCAAGCAAATATACTCTTAAGAGTAATGAAATTTTATGAATTTTGTAAGAATTTTACCTTCCTGGTAAAAAAACTGGTGTGACGGCCGCATATTACCTAATCTATGATAAGGAAAATTGTGTGATTTGCTGGCCCATGAGATTTCTTGCGTCGTGGCTCCTAGGTAACCGTTCTCTAATTCACCTCTTAATAGATCAATGTAAAGTCAATTTAATCCATATAGTTAGAATAGTTTAAGAGAAAATCTCACAAAACCTAAAGAGTAAAGTGGGCCCAAAACAATTGTGGATAAGAGCTAATATATTTTATTTTAAAGATCTTCTAATAAATAATGTTTTTTATAAATTTTAATCAAAATCGTTAGATGGAATTTTGAAAAAATCTAAAAAAAAACTACTTCGATAAAGTACTAATACCTGTTAGCCGATTTTATTCAAAAACGACGAGGTTATCCACTACACGAAATAAAAAGTCCCGGGACTCGCCGCTATAAGGTATCCCCAACCAAATACTTATGTTTTTTAGAAAGTACCAAATTTTAAATTTCTTAATAACAAACAGAACATTCCAAGTGAGAAATGGTAATAATTTTTCAGATATTAAGGAGCAAGAGAATGGGTCCTCCGTCATTTCAACGTCTCTGTTTTTAGTAACGATTAATGAAATTGTTAAAAGTTAAAGATATTGACAGTGTCAATATAAATATATATATCTATATATCAATATATATAAAAGCAAAGGGGTATGGAATCGGATCCCAGCCAGTCCGATGAAAATTTATTTAAATCAATTGGACCCAAATTGATTTAAATAAATAATAATAATAATAATAATAATAAAATAATAAATATGCCTGGAATATATGTATTATAATTAAAATAAAGTCTATATGGCCTTAGATACTCAAAGACTAAAAAAAAAAAGATATATGTATGTATGTATAAATATAATTTCATTTATTCAATACTAAATATGCTCATTATTAATAAATTATTATAAAAATTTTCCCAAACTACAGAAGATATGGAGTAAAGGCCACTAAAGGAGTAAGGTTCGTCACCTTAGCTATATATATATATACGTGTATATTTGAACATATTTACCTGTTTAAAATTTAATGAAATGTATAAACTTCAATCTACGGACCAAATATATTGAAGTTGTAGCTTTAAAAATTCAAATTCAAATCACTGAATGCTAACAGTTTTTTGTTATAAAAACTATTTTATTTATTTACTTTTTAAAAAGCCTCTGCCCTTAAAGGTTAGACTCTGCTTGACTTTGGCATTCCTTGCAATAAATTCGTGTGATAAAAGAGAAATGCCCAACTGCCTATCCTGGACCGGGATCGGTCAGTCCATAGAGAAATATCAAAATTTTACAAATTTTAAAATTGAATTGAAATTAAAATGTGGCCTATTATAATTTTGTTCCCATGCTTCAAATTTATAAATCTGTTTTCTATTGTTATTTAAAAGAATGGATATTTATTTATTTCAGAATGTTCTTGATAAGTGTAAAAATTTATTTTTTATTATATAATTTATTTTGCAAAATGTTTTCTTTAACTTTTTACGGTTTTTTACCGGTCCGGAAAAAATGCTATGGCATTTGGCTGTTGGCGAAAAAGTTTGAAAACTAATGTGTTAAAACATCTATCATTAAATGTATCTCAATTTGTAATATTTAATTTTTTTAAAAATTATATTTTAAAAGGAGCTTCAAATGAGAAAATTTTTTCTAACACAAGTTGTTCAAATTGAGGAATAGAACATGTTTCTATTATTTTATTAAAGTTAATACTTTCTGAGTTATTATGAATTTAAACTCAAATTTAAGTCACCCCCGCTTGTTTCTTGATTAAAAACTTATATATAAAATGGTATTTCATTCCTTTGAGTCGTGCCTATAGGCATACTGGTATACACATATATAGGCGAGAATGGCAAAATCACACAGATCTCGATGTGAGGAGATGGTTAAAAATCTCAAAATCGGAAAAATTATGCTATGCTTTGCTCTATACATACCCTTATTTTATACAAATATTTATATTCGGGAAAAAAGTTATCAAAGGCAGGAGAAAATTCTAAGATTTTTTTTTAGTGCAGATATATCCACGCAATGAAGGAAAGGGGCAGACCCTCCTCCAGGGATCCTTGCCAGTCATCCGAGATAAAAAAAACCCTGCACGTTTTTTTTTGCGATTATAGTCCTTATATTGGTAAGAGAATAAAAAGATTCTGCGACCAGTATTGATATTTGCACATCTTATGACCAGCCCTTAATTGTTCAATGAGCCAAAATTATTTGTAGAAATTTTACCAATAATACTTATTAGAAGAGGGGTGGAGGGGGAAGAGAAGTTGTTGTTGAGAAGAGAACGAGGCTTAGTTGTTCATTTGCTCTGTATTCAATGCTCAGTGGTTTAGTATCTCAGGCGCAGCAAAACAGACAAGATGTGCAGAAAGGCGACACCCGCCCACCCATTGCCTGGGGGTAAGTCTCTTACACCCCAATCCCTCTCTCGATCATATTATTATTAAGATTACATAAACAAAAACAATTTATTTATTTTATACTTTCTCTTATTTTAATTTCATTCAACATCTGATTTAGTGCAAAAGTTGGTCGGAATAAATGAAGGGGGGAGACATCTGACCCTCCTAAATGACACATAAGAATATCAAAGAATGCTTTTTTCAAAATAAAACTCTTCTTCCTATTTTTTATTTAAGGGTTTGTCTTTTTTTTGACTGTCAACAAAATCAACAGAACCTCTGGACTTGTGGGTTCAAAGAGTTGACTTTGTTAGGACTTTCGATATAAGTTAAACTCACTTGACGATTAAAAAAAAATTCAACCGGGGTAACAAATTTTGTGCTACCGGTATCTCTCTTATAGGGTGAAAGGTCACAAATCGAATATTTAAAAAAAGGGAGTCATGTGGAAAAAAAATAAGTTTGAGAAATATAATAAAAATACTAACATAAAATTTAATTTCTAAACGATAGTAAAAAAAGTTTTTTTATATTTTTTTTTAAAAGTCCTTCGGCATCTGAGGCCTTTATTTATTTAAATTAATTGGTAGCCAATAATAATTTAAATACATTTTTGTCGCACAGAAAGGGAAGAAAACCACTGACTTTTGGTACGTGAGGAACCTTTGTACCATGGGACAGGGAATTTTACAAATCTTCAGGTTCTTAAGATCAATCAATACAAATGGTCTTCCGGTGCCGGAAGTGGATCAAGTTTTAACCGCCGTCCCGATTTTGGGCGAATATATAGTATACAACTTTTGATTTTTCTCAGTAAAATCAGATTTGAGTTGTCACGATTTTTAGAAAAACTTTTAACATAAGGTACCCAAAAGAGTATAAAGATTACGATTTTGGTGAAATGTACGTATGTAAAATTTGGTTGATCTACATTAAGTGTGCACAAGTTATCGTGTTAACGGAGTCCCAAAACGTCAGGACAAGGGACAATCAAAATCTCAAGATCGAATTTTTAGGGGATTATAATACTTTCCCTATATTTCGTATACGAGAAATTTCCAATTTTAAAAGTACTCACTTTCTCTTACTACTGTCCTTCCTGGATGCATGTGATCACTGGTCACTATAGGTCCGTTAGACCTTAGGCTTCCATATCCAAAAAAAAGTAATAAAATGTTTCACATTTGGCATGCTCCATTTGGGAAGATGTTTACTTATATTTATTAATTTTCATTATTTACTAATATAATTATTGCGGGAAGGCAAAAAATGAAGAATGCATTTTATTTCAATTTGACAAATATTTTTATATATCAACCACTAGTATCGTTACCTTCCGGGCTTGGACTACCATTGGAGCTGAGGTAATGACTCAACAACCCCATAACGTTAACAATGGTTGATAAAAAAATATATATGTCAAAATGAAATAACATAGGCTGCATTCTTCATTTTTCGCCTTTTCACAATCTACACAGTCACACAACTTCAATTTCAACAATATAATTATTATTAAAAATACAGGCATTTTGAGCAAATGAATAGGCAAAGAGGCGCATATTGTATATGAGCCGGATGACATGTATATATAGTAAATTTTGTGTTAGAATTTTATTTTCTCAAATTTTTTTCTATTAGAGAAATTTGCAACACATTAATTAAAATTTCTGAAAGACACATTTACATGTAATGGAATGATTTAAAATATTATATATCTATAGAGGATAAAGCAAGTAATAAGCTTTTGGATTATTTTTAAGACACATATTTACAAAGTCATCTTTCATTAAAGATCTAAGAAATGAATGCTAAGATCTTTATTGATAAGAACAAGTTTCTGTCTTCTTATTTAACAATTTTTTATTAAATTAATATTATATATATATAATATTTTTATTGAAACTATAGAAAGAGGATTTTACTAATGAACTCGAATTAGATTATTTATTACACGAATCAACTGTTCACAGTGCCTTGGAGTCCATAAATTCATTCGTTTTTACTTGTTGGAAGGTAAGCAACCGAGATGGCTAAATGGATTTTTCGATTAATTGCTCAAGAACTCCTCTTCTCGGTTACTTGTTAATTTCTTGAGATATCTAACAAACGGACAAGCGTGGCCAACTCTGGAGCAATGTATCGAAAAATCCATTTGCCTACCCTCTAGCTAGCCAAAACGGATGCGTGGTTTTTCTTATTTAACATAAAGTTATTTCTAAACATTCATCCCAAATTTATAATATATGAAATCTTTAAATGTATATAAATTTAAGGGAGAATCTTCCAAAAAGAAAGTTAAGAAAGAGATGAATTTTTCTATTTTTCTATTAATGAGAATGTAATTTATATTAAAAATGGTGCTTTTAAACTTTAAAACTCTTTACTTACTGTCATATCCTTTAATTTAAAGGATCGATATTAATTATTTAAAGAAATATGTTGACATTGTCATTTTCATCTTTGAACACAGGGGCGGTTTCACGGACATCCAAGGCGGAAGGGGAGGCTCTTTATTACAGTTGGCAAATTTGGTTACTTGCTAGGGTGCGGCAATTAGAGCATTAGCCTTGACTAAACCAGGGGGACACAAAAAGACGAGTGCAATTAGGTTTATTGAAGAAAATTAATTTTGAGTTAAACAATTTGTGAAAAGCAAATGTTAAATTAAAGGATTGATTTTCCCAGAATATAGAAATTTTTTTTATTAATATTTTATAGCCTAAATCTGAACATACGAGCAGGACTTTCGAATGAAGCACACTTGAGTGGCGTAGCTTGGCTGAGGTGGAAGTGGTATTGCGTGAAAGATTTTTTTTAAGTCTTTCGACATTAAGAATCCGTCGATATTTATTTAAATCAATGCGTGAAAGTTTAGAGACGCTGTAAAAAATATCAGCTATTCCACCCCTTGCTTGATATCACAATCTCCACTGGGTGAAATAAATTCTCTGATTCTTTGGCTATCATGTGCTATAATTTGATTTTAGATGTAAAAGATATTTTTTGAGTTCTGATGAGAAAATATATCCTCTAATTTCGTTTTCATTTTTCTGTAATGCTGAATGGAGTTGGGGTTCAAAATTATTATTTTTTTGCATCTTTTTGTCATCAGAGGAAATTATAGATTTTGAACATTCCAATTATATATATTAACGATGGATAATTATCCAGACATATTAATTTAAATCAAATGTTATGCAATTGATTTGAATAAATTTCTATCGGACTGGGATCCCTGGACTTTTCAGATTAAGGTTTTAAGGTTTTGACAATGTCATTAGCTCTAACATCTCAACCACGGGATGGGGACGTTACAAAATTATGAAAATATTTAAAATCTTAATTAAGAATTTCATTTTATCTTTTGTTATGATGTAGTAATTGAAATATGCGAAATTTTAAATTCTGACTCTTTGTATTATTTTAACAGGTAAGAGAAAGTTGTGTGATGTTCTATAATCACACCATATTTTTATTTAACCTTTCCTAAAACAACTAAATATGGTGAAGTTTTATGTGAATATTTATCTCATCAAAACTGGCCTGTGAACGAGTTGAAGAGTTCGCCTCTCGGCAGCTCACTATTTAACATTTGCTCATTCTTCCATTTGCCTATCAAAAGTTTATGGCAATATTTACTTGAAAATAATTACCAACACCACCTTCGTTATAAGATTTTTTTAGAAGAAATAGAATCTTTTTTAAATGTAATTTTGACTTTTTTCCGCTTTATGTAAATAAGATAAATAAAAGTTTATTGACATTGAGACTAAAAGAGTACAAAGATAATCGTAACAAATGGAGAGATAAAAATATTCATAATTAATGGAGTGCAATTTTAAAAAGAGCGTTTGCAAACAAATATAAACTAAAATAAATATCTTTGAAATGACTGGATAAATGTTATTATAATTTATTATAACTTTTAGCTAAAAGTTAAATTTCTTGCATTTTCTAGAAAAATAAATAATTTTTTGTTTAAATTTTCTGGCGCCCCTCTAAGTCAATGAAGGCGGCTAAGTACGCCACGGCGCTTTTTTTTGGAACCTTAGCTTTAGGAGGTATTTTAATTTTTCAAGCTTGAACTTGAGCTAATATAATACCTAATTTCAGAATTCTTGTACTGTCCCTCTCAGCCAAAATCAGACTTGTATCCTGCTTAAGAGGTTTTTCAGGCCTATATATCATTCACCCCTGTGAGTGTTATAGAAAAGAAATAAAAAAATTTTTCTCAATCTTTTTTATAAGAATAGGAATATTTTTGCACAAGATATAAAATAAGTATTTCACAAAATCTCATAAGCTCGAAATTCAAATAACTCGAGCAAAGAATAAATGCAAATCATTGTCAAATTCTTATCACTATTTATTTTGACGTCGATTTAATTCATTCATACTTAGTTTCAAAAAAGTAAGTGGTGAAATCTTGCTTATTTTAACTAGTTATAAAACCTTCATTAATACCCTTCTCAGGTTCCAAATTAAGGCAAACTCTCTTTTACTATATTAGTAGCAAGAATTGTATTTCTACTAACAGTTGAATGAACTAGTGAAAGACGGTGGTTACATAAACTAGACACAGTGACTAAAACGAGATGGGTTATCTTCAGGAACAAATTTTTGATGATGCGAATCAACATAGAAGTAAGTTAGAAAGACACATTTAAGAATTTTAATAACCGAATGAAATAAAAATTTTAATTAACTTCATAAAGGGCGCAAACTAAACCCATTAATGAATAATATTATTTTCTAAAGATAAAAAACTGATTAATATTTTTTTTTTCAGAAATAGTTTTTAATTATTTAGTGTTTTTTGAACAATTTTAAATTAATTCCGTTTATAGTCCAAGTTTTTATTTCATATAGTAATTACATATATCGTTACAAAATTATAAGCCATGACAGGCTTCTGATTGTCTGATGAGTGTCGTGTCATGATGACGATGCATTCAGGCTACGACTAGAGTTTGCCATTTATTTCGAAAAGTGAAGTTAGGTTAACTAATAAAAAAGGAGCCGTGTCCCTTGGTGCCGAGCTAGAGGTACCAAAAGTCAGTGGTTTGCTTCCCGCCCTGAGCCACAAAAATTTATTTAAACCAATTAATTTAAATATATAAGGGTGGAATCTAAATGGCCTCAGAAGCCGATAAAGACTAAAAAAAAAAAAACTGAAAAACATATCGGGAATAAATTGGTGGTATAGTTATTATTATAACCTGAGTAGAACGAAGTTAAAATTATCTGATAATTGTTATTCTTTTTGCTCCTTTTACATACCTAATTATTATCCTCTACATGATATGAAAGCCTCTTCTAATTTTTACTTAATTAAAACATTTATATTAAATCTTATTTTGTTATGGTATTTACTTTATAGAAAGATGATTTTTATTCCCATTGAGAACAAAGGTATTGTAATCATACCAAATTAGAGATTGCGAGATTTTGAAATATGCTCCCTTATTATTTTCTTAGTTTTTCACCAGGGGCGAATTCAAACAAACAATTCATTTTCATTTCCTTTTAGATTCCGTTATTTAGCAAAGATTTTGTTCAATTTTGGGTTTGTATGTCTCTTCCCATTAAGTCAACAAATTTTTATGTTCGCTGTTTAATTAAAGAACCAAATGGTATTCAGAAGAGAGCGACTCAAAAGCCCCCCCTCCCTAAATCATAAAGTATTCACCAGGGCCCGTTCAAAGAAAAATTCTCCTCCCCCTCCATTCACTACGAAATTTTTTTCTGGGTGCTTTTTGAAAGGAGCCCTCTTTAATCAATATTATTTATATTTATTTATTTATTATATATCTAGAAAAAATGAAAAAAATAAAAATGATGAATTAAAAATATTATAATAAAAAAAAGAATTGATTAGTGATACTCAATTATAATAGAAATAAAATTAAATCAACCACTCATCATCCAGCAATCATGTTGTCAATTTTAATTACTTTCAAAGCCAAGGGATGAGGGCTCGGTTCCCTGGCCGTCCGATTAAAACTTTATTTACTCCATTTGGATTTCAATTAAATTGTATCGTAAATACTTCACATATGTATCGTTTATAGTCTATGCGGCCTAAGATGCCGAAAAGACTAAAAAATAATAATAAAAATCAATATAAAAAAAAATTTAACAATCTAATAAGTGGTTAAAAAAGTTCTTATTTTTTTATTAAATATATTATAATATTTATTTAATAAAATACGTATACAAAAATAAATTTATTTATATTAATAAAATCATATTTAATAATCAAGAAGTTTTATGTAAAATGTCATTGGGCTTATGACATAGGAACGGAACATAATTACAAATTTTTAAATTTAAGTTAGTTTAATAGTGACCCTTTACTCTTGTGGCTTAAACTCCACTCAAATGATTCCCCTTTAAGATTCCTTTTTCTTTGGCTGTTGTTTTGGTAATGCAAGCATAAGATCCAACGGGACCTGGATTACATGTATCGTAATTAATATGAATTGTATATAGTTTAAAGTCTATATCGCCTCAGTTGACGAAGAGAAAAAAAATTTTCATCTATTATTTAATTCAAGAAAGAATTATTTAAATGAGGGGATTCACGCATTTGGAAGTGGTACAAAAATAATGACAGAATCAAGAAAAAGAAAAATATAACATGTTTCTTTAATGAATTATACATTAATTTATAGCCTAATAAAGTCAAATAAATTCTTTTTTATTCTCCATTCCCATATATTCTCATTGCTTTTCGTCAACAATAAAATTATGGTTATAGATTATTTTTGAGATGCTTTATTAAGATTGATTGGTGTTACGAGAGGGAGAAAGAGCCAGGTCTTATTACTGTTTCATTCATATATTATTTTCCAGATCATGAGGAAAAGAAAATTGTGAGCCTTGAAGATGCAGTCGCCATTACAGGTACCCTTTTTAAGTTATCAATTATTATTATTTACAATTGTTTTGTATTTTAAAATCATTTCCAGGCCTGGGATGGTTCCATGCCAAGTTGACGATGTTCTGCGGCATGTGTATGTTCGCTCTTATTTTCAATACAATATCTCTGTCGTATGTGATGCCTGCAGCTGAATGTGACTTTCAGATGAGTTATCAGGATAAAGGAATTCTCACAGCTGCTCCTTATATTGGTAGATCAATTAACATATTTTATTAATCAATTTTGTGTGAATATCTTGATAAAGCGTTTATTTTATCTAACGATTCACCGTCGAGATCTCTGGGTTGGGCCGATGATTTATTTAAAAATTAGTTATTCCGGAAGTCAGCTCATCTGAGTGTTTTAAAAATTATCTATTATATACAATCAGACAGACTAAATATAAATTATATTTTGTTAAATTTATATAAAAAAAATTATATCGAATGATTATGAGAGAAAACTTCCAAAGATGTTTGCCTGATTGGCGTGTTGCCTAATTTTTAGATGAATTTGTCTTTACACTACTATCATCCAAAAATGTCCTGATTGCCTAATGAGTGTCTCGTCATGATGATGTTGCAAACGTACGCTACGAGCAGAGTTTGTATTTATTTTTAAAAGTGAAGTTAGGTTATCCAATAAAAAAGAAAAAATATATAGGGGATGTATTGGATCTTGATAATTTCGTAAAAGAAAGCTGAAAGAAAATATAAGTGAACTCCCATCATCGTGGATTTGTATAACTTAAATAATAAGTAAGACCTATTCATTTGAATTAGATATTAGTAGTAAAAATATGCCTTGTAGCGGACTTGACGTAGTCATGACTCAGACTGCAATAGTATATTACAGAGTTTCTTAAACTGTGGGTCGCGACCCCAATTGGGGTCGCGGGACCTGCAGCAGGGGTCGCCAAAAATTTTTTA
>JAAAKE020018028.1:0-10511 GCA_010014785.2 Anisolabis maritima
CAGTAAAATAAGCAACGATAAACCGATAAATGCAGAAGGCGAACGCGCTATTTTTCTTAAAAATGGAGATGACATTACCAAGGAATATTTGATTGGAGTGGAAACAAATTTTAAATTCTAGATCAAAGAACTTATGTACATTGAGTTTCCAAAGCAAATCCCCTCCTTTCGTTTTCTATTTGTGGGATTTATTTTATTTTTCTGTATTTTAAGGTTAGAAAATGTCCATTTTATATATTTTAAAAATGATAAAGTAAGAAAACGCATTTGTTTTGGCAGCGCCCTGTTATTCAAGGATCGCTATCAACTTTTGGCAGCAATCGAGTCAGTCAGAGTGGATATTTCATTTAAAGTTTAAATAAAACTGCTGTCCCTCATTTTTAATACCCATGTACAGAATTGCTTGATTTTGGGTCTTGTAACGGTCAAACAATTTCGTGGGAGAATCACAAGTACTCAGAGAGAAGGAGAGACAAAACCATTTTTAAGGTGAATACGTCTTAAAAGTTGGGAAGCAAACCCGACGATGACGAAATTTCAGGTTTTAATTGAAAAACTAAAGCTACGATCTGAAATGAATTTTCTTAACCGCCAGTCCTGATCGTAGTCTAGATCTAGAGTGGTCCAAGTTGAAAATAATCAAACTTCAACACACTCCAACAGCAATCTAGTGATCCCACAACGAGCGAGCGTCGTAGCTTCACTGAGCCAGGAGTTATTAACTCTCTGAACTCATTCTCGGACTGTTCGTAGCCAAGACACAACACAGAACCATCGAAGTTGATTTAAACTTAGAAACCCTTAATTCGAAGATGATTGTTGATTGCTAAACTTCCCTAAATACAAACCCTTCAGGCATAAAATGAAAATAAAAATTGAATCATTTTCTTGAATTTATTTATACTTCTCTTTTTGGAATCTCTTCTCGAGGTGCATTGTTCGATTTGTTAAACGAATCAGAATAAATTCCCGGTTTTTATTTTTAGAAAAAGAGAATAAATTTTTTTGTATCAAGAAAAATCTTTATTTCCATAAAATTGAATGAATTTGGAATCAATAATTCTGTTTCATTGTTTTTGATGATTCCAGGTTTAATTAAGACATCTGAACGTTTCCAAGGAAACCGGACAAATGGAAATAATTTTTACTAGGGCCATAAAAACGATGCCATGCAGGTTAATTTTTCTTTAAAAAAAAAAAAATTAAAAAGATTCTACCTTGAAATACGTCATACGAACCCTTTCTAAAATAAGATTGAACACATCCCATGATGATGATGTTGAGGAGGAAAATAAAAGATGAGAGAGTCTATCGACGAGGGTAGTGGTTGGTGGTGATGGTAGTCTCAACACTTGCACTTTTTCAACTTGAACCACATATCGGTTATGGGGTGGTATGAGTGTGAGTGTGTGTGTGGGTGTGTGAGTGTGTGTGTGTGGTGCTTAAGGCTCGTAGGCCGAACTTGAACTGGAGAGAGCAACCGGGTCGTCGGCGGCAAGCAAAGCAACCAGCCTCCGGAACGCACTCTGCTGGGAGCCCCTCCCGGCGGGGCGATCGATCGTTATTATGGGGGCTGTAGCTACCGACAGGTACCACCCTCACACATCTATTGTTCCAACCATTTTAATACCTCTTAATACTCACATTATCCACCTTTCAGGAATTCAAATTTATGTGTAAGGCAAAATCAGATGTTAGATTCCGTTTAAACTAAGTTTAAACTAGTCTAATTTCATTGATATGAAAACAAAATTCCGTTTCAATCTTTCGAATTCCTTTGAAGAAAAATAAATTTTCTTGACTCGTATATAAAATATATAAATTCTAATGAGAAATAGATAATACAGTAAAGCAAAAAAGTTCATTTTGACTTTCATTTACTGAAAGAAATGCATCCTTCCATAATTTAAAAATTAAGATTTCAGTGGAAATACACGTTTTTTCGGGGACCCGGAGTCCTAAAATATCATGATAAATTGATATTGGAATTTTTTCAAAAACTGGTCTCAACCTATACCTAAAATATAGGCCAACATACTAACCCTAGATCGATGCAATTTTAAACATAAACTTAACTAATATGAGTATGGAATGGCAAATAAATAAATAAATAAATCTAAGTCGTAAAGAAATAAATGTTATTTTAATTTCAAATGAGGAATATTTAAATAAATTTTTGCTACAAAGTTGAATATCATTTTAAAGGGCGTTTTTCGCTCTCTCTGTCTATTCAATTAGTTTATTTTGGGACAATTTTTTACAGCTTTTTTCAGGCAGATAACGATGAGATGGAAAATAAACAAATCCATGTGACTTTCTTATATGAGTTCAAAATGAATCGTAAAGCCACAGAGAAGAAACATCAACCATTTCTACAAATTCTCTTTTCAAGGAATTTTCTTCACTTTAAATTCAAAATTTTTACAATCGAAAATGTGTTTCCCCCCCCCCCCCAAGGGCAAACTAACGCTGTAGTTTCTCTTTTGTTTACCCCTGAAAGCTCATCATGTTCACGAATTCCCTTCTTTATCAATCTTTTTGTAGTGCCAATGTATAATGTAGAACATTTTTCCAAATTTAATTTTCTATTTGATGCCAATTTGGATTGGTATCGCACACGCACTTAAACCGCCCGAATCACCAGCTTCCATTCACATAATCAAAAATTCATTTACATAATGACAAAAATCAGCCTTCTAGGAAGAAATTTTTAATATAATTAATCTTGTAAAGCATGACGTCATAAAAATAGCATTTTGACCTGCCAAAACTGCTGGGGCAGTTTTCAATCAAAAAGATAAATCACTAAAAGAGAAACGAACTCGCAGGTGATATAAAATGTGATGGCAACCATTTGGAAAAATGTTCTACATTATACATTGACACTACAAAAAGAAAAGCCAACTCGAGAACATGAGCTCTCAGAGGTAAGTACAGGGATAGAAACAAACAAAAAAAAAATTTTTGAAATTATATACAATGACGAAAATTCCTTTAAAAGGGAATTTGTAGAAATGATCGCTATTCTATAATGTAGAGTGCAACTGTAACTTGAAGACCGGCAAGAGTGCAACTGTAACTTGAAGTCCTTAACAGATGTGATGGAAATTTAATAATAATGATTTGATCCTATTGGTTTTCGGAGGAGGCAAAAAATGCAAATTAGTGAAATAATTTGATTATACTTAACAAAAAATAATAAATAAATAACTAATGTTGAAACATTAAATTATTTAAATAGTTTTTTTTTAAGTCTTTCGCCATCGGAGGCCATTTAGACTCCTTATTTATTTATATTAATTAGAGGCTAACATAATATAAATAAAATTTTGTCGTTTCAGACCTCTAGCACTGCACCAAGGGACAGGGCCTTTAAATAGTTAATCGGCCAGCAGCGTCCTTCATTCTGATGATGAATAGCAATTGCCAAACATATAACTAAGGCCTGTTTGCAATTATCCCGCACATATACCCTTGTAAGTGATATTAAAAAAGTTTATTCGGGTAATTTTATATATAAATTAATATATATAAATATGCAATATAATTTTTAAAATGTTAATGTTAAGAATTGTATTGTGTATAATTGTAATAATTGTATTTATTAATATATGATATATTGTAAGCCTGAGACTGATTAAAGGCATTGCTTTAAAGAACGAACGTAAATTTTCGTTAATTTTTTAAATTCAGATTTATCTGTTATCTATAAAAAGAATATTCTAAATTAAATTTTATCTAACTTTTGTGGTATACATTTTTTTCACCCGTTTTTGAATTTTCGATATAAACGACCTAGATTATATGCGAGTTTAAACCAAGCGCGAGAGAAACAGAGCCTCCCTGGCCATGTGGCAATCAAATATTTAGTTAAAATATTATAAACAATCGGCAAGTAAAACCAGATTTTTTTTATAAAGGCTCATCCCCTACAGGTTTAATCTAAACCGAGTTCAAGCAAATCTCAGTTTAAACTGAGGATACGGCTCAAAATGATTTACCCTGATTAATGAAATTCCCTAAAATTAATATAGGCTTAACCCCCCTCCCCCCCCCCCCAAGTCGAGCCACATATTCTTGGTTGGTTTTGATTAAAATTGGGAAATCAGCTTTGAAGCAATACGAGTTTCAATGGACGTGACTGGGAAGGGTTAAGTGACTTTTGTGTTCGAGTTTGCAGCCCAAATGGCCCACTTACTAATTCATTTTTCGATTAATTGCTCCAGAGCGCGTTTTTCTCCTTGCTTTAGATAAGCGAAAGTTGCGTGATGTGCAGCCTTCACACCAGATTTTTTAAATCAGATCCAATAAGCATCTCGAATGCTCAAACTAGGACTAAAAATCAATGTTTCAACTGAAATACACGTTTTCAAATTCCCTGGATCTTGCAAACGATCTATCTGTCTGTCTCCTCGTCGATTATTAGTTATTTTATTTTCCCGGAATTTTTTTTATTTCTTTATGAGTGCGCGAAAAAAAAGAAATAAAAAAATTTTTAACCCCGATTTCAGTTGCTTACTCGTCTGCTCGTAGATTTTTTGCGTTTCAAAATACGCAATGCACGGGCTTACGGCCTACCCGTGCAGAGGCTCTACCGCTATAACATTTGTTTGATTTTCTTCGACTTTGGTCATTTGGAAAAGAATTTTCCTGCAAAAGCTCTCATTTGTTTTTTCGAGCAGCCAGAACACTCCACTGCCGAAACACAAATGGAAAAATATGAATTTTTCAAAGAAAATCTTTAAAAGGTTCTGTTTTCTTTTGAGAGTTCAAGAATTGTGATAACGAACACGAACGAACCCCTGAAAAGAGACAAATATACGAGTTTAGGGGAAGTTAGAGAGAGAGAGAGGGGTCTGACCCTCGAATGGGGATATAAAAAAACGATTGCTAATCAGAGGAGAAGGGATATATAGATAAACAAACTAATATAGAACTAAGATACCATTTAAACAAAATTACTTATATAGGGTGGGCATAAAATCTTGTTAGCTTTGAGGGATACTTAGCAAATATTTGCAAATACTCTTAGAAATGTGGATTGGCATTTCTTCGGAATGGAACGATTTAATTGGATCCCTTGTGCTGATTCCTGGATTCCCACTTTCTTTTGCTCGAGTTGAGTATGCCTCATCTACGCGAGGCTAGTATTCTGCAAATTAAATGATAAAGAAATTGAAAGTATCCGAATAGGACCACATCGCCGTTAATTTACCGGAGTGATTTCGTGCAGTTGCTCAATCGCCTATCTTCTCCTCTTTTAATCCAACCTCATCTATGCTAGTCATATTTTGAGGAGGGACTCAGTCGTCACGAGAGGGAATTCTTCTTTACGTCCGGGGCGTCTCGCTCTCCTTGTCTGACGTCTGTGATAAGATCCAGTGAAAACTTGAGGATTTATTTAAATATTTCTACCAACTCCTCCACTCATTATTATTGAGACACTACGCATCCATTTCGTTTTAATAGGAGGAAAAGTAACAACAAATGAATAGGCGTAGGCTAAGACAATTTTTAGATCTATAAATAGAAGTTATTTATTAGAGGAGGGGAAATTTTTGGGCTTGTATAAACCGAACGTCTCCCTCGATTTGGGTCCATGTGTGTGTTTTGAATGTTTGGCTTTCAACTCTATTTTAAGACTGGCTCTCTTGATGCTTTCTCATTAGAAATAGTTTCGTTATAGGGCAAGAGTAAAGGAACAGACAGACAGACAGATAAAGGGAGTGAAAATAAAATTAAAATTTATTCTTGTCCCAATATAATTCCCCTTGATTCTTTTTTCATTTATTAAAATAATCAGTGACGGGAAATATTTAAATTAATAAATGATATACTAAATAGAAAAGGAATCGGCAATCTTTTTATATCTTAGAAGAGAGCCGAAAAATGATTGCGGTTTAGCCACAGGAAAAAAGTCCCGTAAACAGAGTAGGAAAGCCCTCTTGTGAGTTTGTGAGGCTTCTCTCATTCGCTGCGAACTAAATGACGTTAATTTGAGTATTAAATGAGACTTTTTGTTCTTTGTGAGGACAAAATGTGCCAAATCAATCAAAAAACTTTTTCTCTTTATTAACTAAAATAAAATTAGCGAAATCGATCCATTTCTTTTCTTTTCTATATTCATAAAATTGTTTTTTTTTTTTTAAGTCTTAAATTAAAGGCATAAAAACTCTCAAAACCTACAAAAGAAAATGATTTCCCGTTTATTTATCCCGGTACAAACCGTGTGCTTCCTGCACTATTGGCCCTATATCCAATCGCCGGTGTCTGGTTCGAAGACAAATTCCCGGTCCACACCTCTCTACTCTTTCCTCTTTTTTTTTTCATCTCCTATTCATAAAAAATTCATTAAAATTTAATATAAATCATTAATTATTATTAGAATAATAATTATGAGAGGTGATTATGATTTTATTATATACAATTAGATTTGAAGAAAAATGAGTAGCGGTGTCTTCCGACAGCGTTCAACGGCCTCCGAGGGTCAGGGCTGCTCCGAGGGTCAGCGTGGCTTGTCAACAACCCTCTTGGCGGATGTTGTTCTTCTCTCCGGCCAGGCCCGGCGGCAATTGTGGGGTTTAGGTTTAATCCTTAAGAGAATTACTCTCTGTTTGAGATTCAAAATTAATTATCATTAGCCATGAGACTAAAAGTCACAATTTGAGTTTAGGAACAAAAACGGTAATAATTTTTTGACGTCTAAAACAATAATCTCTGATAGATTAATTTAAATATTTGGACAGCTCCTGACAGATGATACATAATAGCCTAAGACACCCTGAAAAGTGTACATCCATTTGGAATGTATTTTGTATTTTAATATCTTTTTCTGGAATGAATTTCGGGTAATTTTGATAGAATGGATTGAACAAAGTCCAAGAGAGAATAAAATCTTGGTTTTGCTTGCAAGAAGGCAACCCACTAAAGGAAGAGCATGCCTGGGCCCCTCGAGAACGCTCTCGACCAATCAATCGAAAAATCCATTTGGGTTGCAAACACGAACACAAAAGTCGCTTAACCCTTCCGAGTCACACCCATTGAAACTCCTATTGCTTCAAAGCTGATTCCCGAATCTTAATCAAAACCAATCAAGAATATGTGAAACAATTTCTTTGGATAAATCAGAGAAATGCTTCTGTAAATATAAACTCAACTTGGAATTTGTTGATAAGGAAATACTTACCTTGAACTTTATCGCTTCTCTTCTTATCTCTTTAAGAAAATAAATAGCTCAGAAGAAAAAGGAAATCTGATGATTAGAAGAGAGCATTAATTTTTGATTGAGGCAGGGAATTAGCTCTCTATTTATTTCCCCTTTTTTACTCTTTAATAAATTTCAAATTTTATCAAATCCTAATTTTGACAGACGGATTCTTTTTGTTTTGCTTGAATTTCCAGTCCACTTCAGAGGATTGAAAGCTGGCAGAAATATTTCCTTTTGGCCCAACGAGAATGAAGAGAAGACTTGCCTATTTAAATTTTAACACTGACATCTTTCGAGACAACATTTCGGCACTAATTTTGTATTCTTGAGGTCTTTTTTGTTAGTGTTTCTGTCAATTATATCAACATTATATCAAAGAATACAACAACAAATTAATAAATAAAGGAAATTTTCTGTGCTTTAATAGCATTAAATACAACGTTTCGGCCTTCTTCAGGCATCTTTCCATTCCCATCTGAGCTTGATCTCGCTGAGCTGAGCCCAACCCCCTTGAAGAAGGCCACATTCATGCCTAGTATCGAAATCTTAGAAAGAGTTCAATTCATATTTAATGAATCGATCCTTGGGGCATCTCCTAAAAAATATTTAACGTTTTGTTAATTGACATAAAAAATTCTTATCTCTCATTAAAATGAAAAGACAAGTGAAAGAAATGTCAAGAAACTCAATATTTTAATCATTTCAATTTTAATGGACGGTGAGTCAAATGTATTTATTGATTTTATATTAATATATTTATTATCGTGACATTCGTAATAAAAAAAATATATATAAATAACAGACAATGAAATTGCCAGCTATTCATTTCATTACATTCAGGGTAAAATTCCAGTCATTGGACACTTCACTTGTAATTTTCATTTTATGAAAATATTTTTAAAGTTTCTAATTTGATGAATTGTTATTTTAATACTTTAATTGTTGGGTCATTCAAGCCATCATCAAAAAAAAAAAAACTAATATTTTTAAATATTTTGAAATGTAATATAAAAAGTGAGAGCTATTCAACAGACAGGGGGCTGCCATCATCAACATGACCATTTAATACCCCAAACAGGAAAAGATTAGATTGACCTGAACGATAGTCATATGTGAAGAAACCAGAACCTCAAAGCAAAAAAAATTCTTTTTAACCATTACCCGTTCATATTTATATACATTAATTGGTTGCCAGTATGATAATGTTCTTTTTATTAAGCTTATGGTTAATTAAGGGTTAGGCTTGTCAATGGAATTGATTCAAATTCTTGGTGATGCTTAATCACCGTAATATATCAAAGAATAAAAATAAATTATTCGGATTGAAGAAGGGGAGGGGGGAGGGGGGTGGCAAAAGAATCCCTAATAATTAATTACCTCGAATAGCCATTAGTTCTTCCATGTGTTGTGTTGCCATTTGATATATTGCTTTCTTATCCGGTTTGGGTACGAAAAATCCTTTGGGTCCCGGAGGTTCGTTCTGGGCAAGAGCAATGCATCTTTTGGCCAGCCCTGCCATCAGGATATCCAGGCCTGGAGGGAGGGGCAGCCGATATTTTAAGGCCATCTGTAATCAAAAACGAAATTAATAATTTTTGGTTGGTTTTTGTAATATTTTGTTCTTTTCAGTGGGGGAGGTAGGGCTCCTTTCCACGTTCTGGTACAGGGGCACCTGTCAGGTAATCAGGACAAGCTCAAGCGGCCGGAACCGGAAGGAATTTTTGCACTTAAATCGACTGAACAGGCTTACCGGTTCATGTGGATAGGCAATTCAAGGGCAGAGGAGAAAAGCGCAGTTTCTCCTTTTTACTTGTACATCTTCATGTCATATTCATTATTTATTAATCTTAAAATAAAATTTATTTCTCTTTACAAGGAATTTGATCATATTAGTCTAAATTTATTCTTATTAAGAGTATATATTTAGTTATATAGGATTATTTAACAAAAGAATTAGCGCCTGCACTGCCCACGTTCCACTGAGTAGGTTCCTCAAGAGACGTATCTCTTTAATTGTTATGTGCTCTTTGAATTTTTTTTCATTTTCATTTTCAGGTTCAAATAAATATTCGCTCGCTATGAATACTGATGCCATCTATTGGCCAAACCCCAAACTACTACTATTTCGCTCATTGGCTATTTCCCGTAGCGCCCTGGGGGAGGGGCGAATTTTCAAAAACTCTTCCTTTCCATACAAAAAAAAAAAAAAAAAAAAAAATTAAAAAAGAAATAATAAATAAAGCAACAAAATAAATTTTTATTAACAAAATTTGTATGATTGAGCAAAATTACGAAAGGTTAAAAATAAACAACAAATTTGGTGAATTTTTTAAAATATTTTTTAATATAATAGTAAATAATTTATCCAAAGAGCTCCATTAAATGAAAGTTCAGAGCAAGATTCTGTCTTTATAGGAAAATTTCATCAGAGATGCAGGGAAGCTGACTCTTTTTAAAACTAGATTGATCTTCGCCCCCCTGTGCCATTAATCTCGAAACATTAAGGTCATTATACTCAAGTTGGTTTATTTTAAGCTCATCGATTTTGCATTGCCAAAGAATGACCTCAGGTTAAATTTTAATCCACAGTCACGCTATGCTATATTGATCTAATTTTTTCCTTTCCTTGAGGAAACTTTTCGATTTGTTAACTTGAAGACTCTGGACTCTTCGGACTATTTATCACACACCAAAAAATTTTCTTTCAAATTTTTATTATTCAGATTTTTAATTTATTACTGTCGATAAACATTTGCCAATATTTTTTTTTTATAAAGTTAATCTTTAAAGAAAAAAAAAACATTTTTTTGTTCAAATTTTTTGTATAATATAATATAATAACAAAAATAAATCGAGATTGATTTTTAAATTCCCTCCTTTGAAAAATTGGGGGGAATTTATTCTCTATATGTAAAGATAAATACTTTAGTACTGTAAATTAAAAAAAAAAAACATTTCATCCAAATCAGACTATTTTTTTGAAATTCCAAATTCCAAACAGGACGAAATAATTGTATTTTTTTAAATATGAAAATATATACAAATGTACGCTCCGGTGTTAATAGCAAACTTCATCCAAATTAATATAAAGTCTATAAAATCAATGATATAAATTCCGTATATATAATCATATTATATATATATATATATATATATATTATATACAGTATATATATATATATATATGTTCTGGAAGGTTTCCGCGGTTGGTTGTATGTGGAATGATGTTTTGGGCTCGAGACAGCGACCAAGCAACATCTCGACCCGGGGAGTAGGCAGATTGAGACCCCGGATCCGAGCCGAC
>JAAAKE020018039.1:0-10511 GCA_010014785.2 Anisolabis maritima
AAATATTAGAAGACAAAGATATCATGTTAATAATGTAAATGAGGGTTTCCCAAATTGTGGGTCGCGAAAAAATTCTAAAATATGACAAAAAATAGTGTCGGAAAATAAAAAGAATACCAAACTTTAACGTTGTTTATTATTTATTATTAATGTACGAGCTGTCTCAGATCACAATTCATACTACTTTTGACTTAGTACTCCGGTCTCTTCATATCCTTAGTTAATATGGGATTGCGTTTGAAAAGTCAAATGTGGCTGTGATTGTAATTGGTGTAATTAGGAAAAACAGACAGCAGACATCGCATACTCCACTTTTTGATCGTAAGACTGTCAAATAAAAAATATATTTTTATACAGACAACAGATTAGAATGGATTTCTTTTAAAAAAAATATATTTAATTTTCTTGGTACATAATATTTTTATTTAAATATTTATGAGTTGAACTCGCAGTTCTTTTCTTCTTTTTTGTTATATAGATAATTAGCTAAATGACTTCCGATGGGTGAAAAAAATAAATTTGCTGTGACTATCAAATATATCAAAAAGAAGGGGTGGGGGAAAGGGTGAGATGCCAGAGAATTAATGATCTATTTATTGAGTATTGAAAAGGAAGAGGGAGAGTAAACAAAAGTGAAACCAAAAAGCAAAGCAAAGGAGGCATTCATGAATGGAGAGACTCTCCCCCACCTCCTCCACGATAGGCCTAACGGAGAAGGGGAGCCGGACACCAGTCAGTGTCACTGACTAGTTCAAGAAGAAAGGACAACGCTGTTCTCGCTGCTCTTATTGGTAAGCAAGGCATTTGTTTGCTTACTTCTTTCTCAAGACTATCGTTTTTCTTTTAATGAGAATAAACTCTCCTCTCTTCTAAAAAATAATTTTTTATTACTCAACCCATATCACATCTCTGAACCTCGCTTATAAGTTAATAAAGTAAATTTTAATTTGGAGCCACATCGGAAAAATTTTCAAATCGCTCAAAAATTATTTTTATGTGTAAATATAATTTAAAAAATCTAGAAATGACTTTTAGGAGTTTCCTATATATATGCATCTCGAAATTTTATATTAGATTTATTAAGATATTTGATGCTGAGGATTACAGGACATTACCAGTTCCCAAATAAACTGACTAGGTATTCTCTGTTAATTATTTTATAGAAAAAAAAATGAGATATTATTGGGCTCTCCTATTGATGGTCCAGAACAAATGCCCATTTTGCCATGAAACATGTATGAAAACAAATCTTGTTTCGAATAAAATTTCTTTATGGAATTCATAAGAGTGATAAACATTAAGATAGATCGGCGAAATTGCGGATGCAGCTAATTATAATTTTTCGTCTCAATTTTTTTTTTTTTTAACACAAATTCCGTTTTCTTTTGTCTCCTCGTCCACCCTCACCTTTTAACCAAACCTCAAAGTAATTTCTTTTGCTATTATATGCAATTAAATTTTTGCGATTCTATAAATAGAGTAGAGTGAACATAATTTTTCAGGTCATTATCAATTTTCTGAGAATTAAAAAAAAAATAAACTAACATCGCTTGCTCTATAATAATATTATTTGAGCAATAAATTTAAGACATTCATATTTTTTAAATTTAATTATTACGATATTCAGTATTGTTGTGTTCCGGAGCAAGCGTGTGAAGGAAGGCCGATACCCATCCAATAAATGCACAAATATTTAGCAAGTCTTAAGTTGATAATAATATTTTGCTTTCTTTTCTGAAACTGCTAAAAATATTTTAATATTTGGAGGAATGGTCTAGCTAGCTAGTAGCTAAGTCATAAGCTATATTTTATATATAGATGGTTGGTTTTCCAATTAAAAATGAATTATAATAAAGATAAAAATAATTATAAATAAAATGTTTGTAATCTTGACTGAATAGTTGTAATATATTTCTCAACATTATTTTCACTAGATCAAAATAATGTCTAAGATATAAAATAAAAATTAATTTAAATGTAAAAATTTGAATTATACTTAAGAAATTATAAAAAAATTGCCTTTTTGATAAAGTTCATTAAATTTCTTTTTTACTTTTTATAATATAATGCATTAGGTAAAGAATTTAATAACCTTATGTATTTTTTTATAAAACCAGCCCCACTAACATTGAGAGAAACCAAAAAACGCCTTTCTGTTTGAAAAAATAAACAAGTCATTCGAACTACACCGAGCACTAACAAGTAATAGTGACATAGGGTAGATCGTTAATAAATTCCAAAGATATTTTTCGTCTATGATTTAATTAATATACACGTATTTATTTTAATTGCGATACCATTTCCCAGGCATATTTATTTACCATTTGGTATCCAATTGATTCAAATAAATTTTCATCAAACTGCCTGCGATCTGAATCCTTTGACTTCTAAGGTTATCCCTATTGAGAATGTCATTATTTTTAGCCTCTCGGTTACGAGGGTTGGGTAATTAATATATTTAAATTTTGCATTCATTATTTGTTTAAATTTTTAATTATACTCATTGCTTTTATTTATTGATTGGATTTCGCCTAATAGCGAGATGCCACAAATCGAGATACGAGTGTTGTATATTTTACTAGGGAGGGGGTCTAGTTTTAGAAAATATAATAAAAAATATATGCATCTAAAAAAAATTTTTTTGGTAGAGCATGGATATTCATGATTGTAATATAATTATATTAGAAACAATTTTGCATCCCCCCCTAATGGTCACATGATTAGCAAAGTTAATTCAGTTCTTGATAATATTTATGGAAACAAAATTTCAGCATAATCGAATAATTATTTTTTGAGATATCTTAGATGAAAAAAATTTCCACAAACACTGACATCATCCCAAAAATAATTCAGGAGTCCTCAAAACACCTTTTGGTAACGAGTTCAATTTTGAATTTTTTGAATTTTTTTTACCTACGATTGGATGGCAAAGTTAAAAATATGAATCTAAGGGGTAGAAATATTAATACTAATAATATATAGAAAATTGTTATTATTAGATAAAATTAAGTAATGGCTGTGAGGTTAAAGATATTGACATTGTTAACATTGAAAACCTTCAAAGCCAAGGGGGGTGTAGATTGAGATCCCAGACAATCTGATGGAAATTTATTTAAATCAATTGGATGTAAATAAATATACTTGGATCATTATATATATATTATATATCGTTTAATGTCTGTATAGCCTTAAATGGCGAAAATACAAAAACAAATGTATAAATAACTAGCTGAAAGACATTTTTATTCTCCAAGTTTTTATTAAACATGCTTACCGCAAACACTAAATATATAATATATTACTCCGCAAATCAAATTATAGGTGTGTTTATTAGTATTAATCAGCTAATTCACTTCTACTTCTCTGAATCACACTTTAACCTTCTTAAACCAAATCTTCAGGAAAACATATTTCCTCTAATATATAATAATTTCCGGCGATTTTTCATGTGAATTGATACTAAAAAGCATTTTAAGAAAAATGTCATTTGTGTTGTTTCAGCGATTGAGTTATTATCACCCACGATAAATAAAAACCCATTTGCAGTATCTCTCATATTTTAATATATATTTAAGTTACATTATATACGAAGATAAGATGATTATTTTTCCTGGCAAAATTGAAATAAATGAAAATTTTATTAATGATTTTTTTTCCTTTTTGGTATTTCATCATTACAATTTTATTATCATAGTTTTTATTAATCGGCTCCTGAGGCGTATTGATAGTGCGATCTGAGTCTCAGCATATTTAAAGATTTATTAAATAATTTTTATTGAATTTTTTTAAAAGAATTATTAATTCAGAGATTTCAAAAAGCCTCTAAGAGGAGAGGTAAAGCTCTTGCTTCACGTTATAAAAGAGTCAGTGGTTCGCTTCCCGTTCTGAGGGATAAATTATATTGACAACCAATTAATTTAAATAAATATAAACGGAGCCTAAATGGCCTCGGTTCAATATTTGGTTAAAACTGAGAAAAAAAAATAGAATTTTATACATGTGTTTAATTTTTTTAATTAAAGCAAAGTGGCTGTTAAAATGTCCTGTCCCTTAGTGCAGAGGTACAGGTCTCGCCTCACGCACCAAAGGTCCTATCCTGAACAACAATTTATTTAAATTAAATTGACTACCAATTAAGGACGGAGTCTAAATGACCTAAAAAGAGACAAAGTTTTGTGGAAGATCAATGGAGTGGGCGAAGCTGGAACCCTCGACACTGTCTCAGATGCTGAAAAAGACAAAACTAAATAAAAGCAATTTAGCTAACTTTTCGGACTAGTCAACAACCTTATTCAAATTCAAAATTTCAAGAATAAAATTTATCATTAGGAAAAGAACCCTACCCTACCCAACGGATAAGGCCACTAGGTTCGTGTCCGACTCAGGTGTGAGTGACTAGGAGCGGAATTTAAAGCTTTAAAAAAACTTAAGGGCGAATAACTAGACCAAATACTATGGGTATGGGGAAGCCGACGGACCTAAAAAAAAGATTAATTTAAATTTTAATCTTCTTGGCACTAAAAAAAAGTTCCCGGGAAAATAAAATAACTAAAAATCGGCCACAACCCAAAAAAAATTTCTCCTAAATCTAAAAAACCTCTATCCCTAAAATATATATGGAGATGCACCTGGTCCATTTTACTTTTTAAAATTTTTCTTTTGATAAAAATTAGTCTAACAAATTAAGGAAAAAGTGAGTAGTAGGAAAATTAATTGGGCTTGAAAAAAAACGGGAGGGCTTGGACATTGTTAAAAAATTAAGGAAGGAAAAAGGCGGGTACTCGGAAAAAAGAATTGGATGGATATGAGTTGAAAAATTTCGACACGTGGAGGGCAGTAATTAGGATTGCCAACTGAACATACTGAAAGGAGAAATTTTTTAATATTATTTGCTATTTTACATCCCTGAACTTAAACCAGGATTTTCCGGACGTCCTAACTTCACAGCAGGACGCAACCTTATTAATTAAGTTATATTTTTATTTACTATCCAAATTATCCAAATATTTATTTATTTATATCATTTGGTATTCATTTGATTTAAATTCATTCGACTACCAGTGATCCCAATCCCCTTAGCTTTTAAGGTTAGCAATATACAAAAACTTGGCCTTAAAAGGTTAAGAATATAAATTCAAATTTTAGATTATTTTTCTTTTTTTTTTACAATTCGATTTGAGATATGGGAGACGGAGGAGTGAACCTTAAGCCCTCGGTGAGAGGAACTTAATTCTTCCAGGAGCACCGACTTAATCAAATTGATGTAGCTCTCTTCTCTCCCTAGGGATTTTCTTCAAAATTTTATTAATAACTAAATTTAGAAAAAACTTCGAGTAGTTTTCCATTTTTTATAACTTTTATTAAGGAATTATATATAATCTAAGTAGTTAGTGTATTTTATCACAAATTTTCACTTAAAAAGACGTGCCATTTGCACAACTTTGCGTTTCTTTCAGTAAAATTCAAAAAAAAAAAGTCTACTACTAATAAAATTTTATGAATTAATAAATATGTAATTTAAAAATTCAATTTAAAAATTATGATTCACGGAGTTAAAAAACAATATATGATAATAAAATTTTATTTATTGTAGATTTTTTTTACCTTTATGATCTTAAATTAAAATGACTAATTGAATGATGAATGAATATAATTAAGAAAATTAAAATTTATTAGTACCAAGAAAAAAAAAAAATTCCTGAATCTAAAATAAAATATTGATATGTATTGAATTAATACACCATATTCGTGTAAATATTTACAATTGGAAGGGTGTGTAATTAGATTATGAATCTTTAAATTCTTTTATTTCTTAGGAAAAAATTATCTTTCTCGTATGATTATGATCATGCTTTGTTTGCTTCGCTTCCCTCATTCCACTTCCCCGTCCAGAAGGGAGCAGCTTGGGTATCGTGAAAAATTTTAACTCACTGATTTGATATTCTATTAATGTTGGAATGTGGAAGAAAAAGAATCAAAGAACGAACTTTTAATGCCCTTATATATTAGTCTTTCTATACGGACGTTTCGGCTGCGACTGAATGTCTTCTCACTCCAACTAAAATCACAGGATAATTTTTTATTATAATTTTCTCATAATAAATTACGTTAACTAAAAAAAATCCAAATTTACAATGCTCTCTAAAAGAATTGTTCTAGCTAAATTTTAAAGTAAAAAAAAAAATTGTAGCATTGTTATATATCATTTTAGGCAAGATTTTTACATTATTCGTTGAAATATTTTTTAAACTATGATCAAAGTAGGTGACTGAAACTCAGATTGAAAAGAATGTAAAGCAGGAGCAGCCAAAAAATATAAAGCCTCCGGATGCTTAATGAATATTGATTGTCAAATTTATTGTCCCATCATCATCGTTCATTATAAAGTGCCCAGAGTTAGTTGCTATTGAAAGGACACAATACATGTATATATATGAGATTTTTTTTTTTTTTAAGTCTTTTTCGGCATCTGAGGCCATTTAGACTCCGTCCTTATTTATTTATACCAATTGGTAGCCAATAAAATATAAATAAATTTTTGTCGCTTAGGACGGGAAGCGAACCACTGACCTTTGGTACGTGAAGCCAGACCTCTAGCTATACACCAAGGGACAGGGCTCGTATATGAGATATATTGTTAATATGTGTAAACAATGGAGACGCATTGTATTATTTTCTGAAATTAATAATGATGGCATAATAAATTTGACCCGAAACGTCTTAATATTCATTGAGCATTCGGAATCTATATTTTTTGCTTGCTCTTGCCTTGCATCCTTCTCAAAATTTTTTTAAACAAGCAATTTTTAACAATACCCGAAAGGTTTTTCGGTTTTCAATCCGCTCTCCGACGAGAATGTAATAAAAAGTTAAATTCTTGTATTTTTAGCTAAGGTTTGCAGTCGCAGCCAAAACCTAGATGGGGTAAGAAAAACAAGTTAAAACAAAACAAAAAGAAAAAATACACTAAAAAGAGGAAAATAACATTGGCGCTCAATGAATATTTTTTAAAATTTTCCATTAATGAGTAGTTTCAATGAGCAAAATTTAAGATCTCAACTAGCTCATTCAGATGAGTTTGAAAAATGTTCTAGATAGACTGACTGACAGACAGGAAAAGCAAGTCGAATAAAAGCGTATAAAAATTGTATCTTGGTTCTTTTTTTATTACTTGTTTCACTTATTTGATTATACTTTAATTTTTAAAGAAAGAAAATTTAATTTTTAGGAAGATATTTACAATTACATCTCGTAAAACTTTCGAAATAAAAAAAGAAGACAATTTAAATAATTAAGGAAAACAAAATGTCAAACAAACAACATCCGATTAAGAGAGGGATAATGTTTCTTGATAATTTCCGTCTCAAGAGAAAAAAAGAATTAATCCATCCGGCTATTTGTTTATCATTTTGATGTTATCAGGTCGTCGAGAGGGGACGGGGTAACTCCAGGGCTCGGATTTTGAAAAGGGGTCTCCCCCAAAATATTACATTTTGGTTGAGCTCTGGAAACCTTGAGTGCTAGCTAAAGAAGACCATAAGATAAGATGATATTAATAGATTTAAATTGCAATATTTATATATTTTATGCACGTATTCCACGCAGATTACAAATCCACAAATATGAAATCAATAATCCAAAGATTCTTTAAATTATTAAATATTTATAAAAATGTCGTTTGTTGTTAATGCATTCACAGGCTATGTATTTTAGCTTTTAGGATTTGTTATCTATCCTCTCATCCCCTTCTCTTAAGTTAACTCAATAACAATTTATTTGAAATGACATTAAAGGCCGAGTTTAAATGAATCTTTTGTTAAATGATTAAATTTCATTTTTTTTTTATTTAAATATCAAAAGATTCATTCATGTATGTGAAATTGTATGAAATTTTTTTTCTTTAATGAGGTGATTAGCTAAATTCTTAAGATTATTTTTTTTTGTTTGTCCATAGAACAAAATGCCTGGAGCGCACGAATAATTTTATTATTTATTGCCTGTGGTTTTCCCATTAAATTAAAGAATTAAATATACAATCAATATAAGTGAAATGGAAATTATTATTGAATAAAAAATGAATATATAATTCAATCCCCATTTGATAGGCAATTATTTAGGAATACTAGGAGTGAAAGTAAATAAAGACAATGGTAAAACTGTAAAATTTGAATAGAATCTATTAAAAATTAATGGTGTGGAAAATCATTCTTTACTTAATTACTCCTCAATATACTTCAATATTATTAAATATAACTATAATGTTCCCCACCCTGTGACCGAGAAGTCGGGGCGAAATCACCATCAGGACCGCAGTAGAACTTCGGATGTGTGGGGCCGTAAATAAAAGTGAAAAGGGTCGATAATTATGTATATATTACAAATATTTTTATATATAAAATAGGGAACGAATTTGCCATGCCATCGCTAACCACTGGAATATAAGATGGCCGCGCAACAACCCTAACCTATATGCAAATCATGTCATGTTGATTTTTATTATTATTTTTTGGTGTGTGTTTTAAAAAGTCAAAATTTCAGTTTTCTTTCTATGATGACGTATGTTTATTTTCTTATTTGAAAATTGATCCAGGGCCGAAGATAAACATCTTAATTATTTATAGTAAAGGTAAAGAAAGCGATGCAGCTAGTATTATTTCTTTTATTTAAAAGCCCAGAGCGACGTTTCGTTCAGCTACCTTATTATTATCACCAAGTTTTGGCTCAACGGTGATAAGAAAATAATGGGAGACCTTTTTTACCGCCCCCTGCGGTCCGATCCGCTTCAAATTTAATACTAGGCACTCCTAGGGCTAAAAAGCTGTAAAATGTCATCCTTTTCTGAGTTGTTCCAGATATAAGCCAAAATAAAAACTACACACACTCACGCTTATATATATATACATACGCATATTAAGATTTTTTTTGGTCCTTTTGATTTGAAACATAAAAGATATTTTGAAATTTTTCATGATCATAATATACTTTTCCCTTACTATTATATATAATAGTGCAGCAAAATAATATTATATTTATATATTAAATAATATTTTCTTAAATGGTGTATAATTATAACTTGACAGATTTTTTAATAAAATAACACGTTGATTTGTAACATAATAAATTATTCTTAATATATAACATAACGACTTATGAGATACAGCATCAGAATCATAATTGCACATCCATATTATATTGGATTAAAAGAAGGAGCAATTAGTGGTAGTTTTAAAAAGGTGCCACTCACGAAAAAGTTATTATTTGCTTATTTCTACTAGAACTCAAGGAATCTAATATCTAAACGATTTCTTCATTCAGCATCTTTTTATCTCGTTATTCTTCAAGTTCTTGTTCCTTTATGCTTTCAAAATAAATAAATAAATAAAATAACATAAAAGAAATTTATTAGTAAAATTAAAGGACATTGAAGAAACAAAAGCCTTTTCTATTCCTTCGGCTCAATAACAAATAAACAGACTCGTAAGGTTGATTGACTTATTGCATAAAGAGACGGTTCTGACTCATTCAAAAACAACTCTATTTGAGAAAACAATTAGTCTACTCCTCTATTTGTGTTGTTTTTTCTTTCACATACCTGATGATGATGAATACCTATATGTGTAATATGTAGAGAAAAAAAATCGATGTCGATATTTTAATGGAAATACGTTTTGAGGTCCCCTGACTCTAAAAAAAGAGTTTCGCAAAATGATCTCTCTCTCTCTATGTGTGTGTATGTGTCTGACACACAATTTCTCAAAAACAAAAAAACGTACGAGACTGAAATTTTATATTTAATCTAGATCTCTTTGTTACAAGCACCTCGGAGCTTTTGAATAAAATTGCCCAAAGAATATTAGTATTTTACCGATATATTTTGTTTTTATTTTGATTTTCTCAAAATTTGCTCTTTTGATTAAAATTGATATATCCTTTTAGATGATGTTTAAAATGTATTAATCCTTTTCCGCCACAGCTTTCCTTACCTTAGGCATATTTTTTATTAAATAAAATAGGGTTGTTCTCTTTTGATGGTTGTAGTAGTTTGTGTTAAAGAAGGGATTCCCGGGTGGCAGTCAGGTGAGAATTAAAAAGAATACGATATATTAACCGCATGGCACTTCAGGACAAACGAAGTAGTCAATTTTTTTGAATTGTTGGCTAAATTTGTAACAAATGTGATTTGTTGTTATTGTTGTGGTAATTTTGTATTATTTTATGTAATGTAAAAAATTGTCTACTTGTTAGCCCTGAAGAGGTATTCAAAGGAGTACGAAACATTTTTATTTTTCATCCCATCCTTAACGAAAAAAAATATATATGAATTAATTATTTAAAAAAATTGACAATTCTTTTTTGTTAGTTGTTTTTTGCTAGTTTGACACAGTGTAGGTACAGGTACAGTGCAGGCTTATTCTTGCGACTTTCATGCACTTCCTCAGGACGAATTTGACTCTGAGGAATTGCGTGAAAGCCACCCGGAAACATCGACATAAACTTGTTTTTATTATTAT
>JAAAKE020018061.1:0-10509 GCA_010014785.2 Anisolabis maritima
TGATTAGAAAAACAAATTGTAGAACTCCACCTAAAGAGTAATATGAAAAAGTCTAAAAAAGAATATTATTATTTATGTCAATATTTTTTAAACCAAGGGTCCGGGGTGTACGGATCCCAGGTAGTCCGGTGAAAATTTATTTATATCAATTAGATACCAATTGAAATAAATATGCCTGGATTACAAGTATCGTAATAAACATACCGTGAATCGTTTCAAGTCTATATGGCTTCAGATGCCAAAAAGACTTTAAAGGACCGAGCGACAGCTCGGTGTCCCAGGTACTGGGAATGGAGGATATTCTTTAATTTTTTTTTTTTTTTTGCCTAAATTAAATCCTGTTTCATTTATAAAACATAATAGAGTACACCATTCTGCTTTGTTCATAAGTGAAACAAGTTTAATTTTACTGGAACCAATTGGCTACAAAACCAGAGAAGAACATCTCTTCTTGGTTAGATTCTATCATGTTGCCATGGCAACCGTTGTTTAATACACTCCTCTCTTGGAAGAATTTGCATTAAATGCCAATAAATTTCTGTTAGAATTAATGTGTAATGGAAGATATTAACTTGATCTAATTCTGTTTATTTCAATAATATGTGAGTAAGATCTTTCTAAGCAATAAATAATCTTCTAAAAAATTATATAGATAAATACGAATTTTTTAAATAAAAACCTGACAAATGAAATTTTAACAGAAAAAAAAATTTATGATTTATGATTTAAAATAATGAATTTGAGAAAGAATTCTTCTTGGGCAAAATTTATATGAAATATAAGAATATAAAGGAGAAAAAATTGAAATTTCAATCCAAATTGAAAAAAATAAAATTCCTATTTTAATTAAAACTTTTTTAGGTGATGGCTTTCTGGAAGAAATGAGGAATTTCTTATATAGTAGGTAGTCAGAATTTTGTTTGAAAGGGCAGGGGGATAGTGGATAGAATTTTTTCAATTTGGAAATTGATTCTTTGCCCTTATGCCTTAGACCAGAAGAGATCTTGCTTCATTAATTAAGGCCCAGTGGTTCACTTCCCTTCATAGGCGATAAAATTATATTGGCTACCAATTAATAACGGTTTTCGGTCACAATTATATAAAATTGATCGTACATGTCTCTCATGGTCTCTGATGCTTTTTATATAGACTAGAATTTTTCACCCTTTTAGTTTAAATTTTCTTTGGCGTGTAATCTCGCCACCCTATATAAAAATATAAAAAGTAAATATGTGCATATTAGGGCTATATGCTATATTATAGGATAAGAAATTTCTTAAAAACTAGAGACACCTGAATTTTCCAGATCCAGGTTGGATTTCAATTTTAATTTAGAAATTGAGTAAATTTTTTTTTTTTTTTTTTTTGTCGGAATGAAAAGATGAAGGGAAAAAAATTATACTGTTTTTTTAATCTTTTCAAATAGATAATAATAGTGAGGCCTTACAGAAAGAGAGCTGAATAAGGTGAAGTCTGGCACCAAAAAGAGGTCAATTAAAAACCTCTAATTTCGAAGTATACTTTTTTATATTAAACAATGAGCTGATTTTCTCAAAGAGTTTGACGGTGTAGATATAAAAATAAATGGAAATCTATAATGGGATCTAATAACAAAATTTAATTGTATGCTTTTATTTATGATTAATTGAAAAGGAAATTAGTTTATATGAAAATTGTCAAATATTTTATCGAAAATATCTTTTATTTTATTTTGTTAAAAAACACAGAAAGAGTGAGGGTGATTCATTAAAAAAATTACCTAATAATAATAAATGAAATGGTTTAATTAATTAAATTAAAACCTGATGACACAAAAATATGTCCAATTAAAAATTTGGCGTAAAAATATATCTTTGGAAAAAGTGAATCAAATTATTATATAGAAATAATATAATTATACAAACGATTGTTATTATTTTATAATCAGGACAATAAAAGAAAAAATAATACTTTTTCTATACTACGAGTACGAGAAAGTAAATAAATAATTTTACTTCACTCACTTATATGTTATTTATACAAGAGAGAGAAGTAAATAATTATACATTGTTCATTCATTTATATAAGAAGTTTTTGAATTCTATTGATTCATATTTAATGAAAAGCGTCTAGAGATAATCAAACTTTGTGGGTGGGGATGAAGATGGGGAGGAACCATAATACTCAAAATGAATTTACTTAACTTGGTTTAACTTTGGTTTAAGAGAAATTAAAAAAAGTAAACAAGACAAACGTCGATTAAATTTAATTAATGTAATTAAAATAGTTCTACTTCTAAAGTATGATCACAATGCATAATTAATATTAGTATGCATGGGTGGTGTTACTCGTTATAGGAGAAGTGCTACAAGTCAGTAAAAAATTTCAATTATACTTATATATATTTTCCCAGAGATATAAGAATTTATTTTCTTTGTTTGCCTAATTAATCAACACTCTGATATATTTAAGATGTGTCTGAGAAAAACAGACCGGGGATGATGTAAGAGACGTCCCTACCAAAGATGCTTATTTAGTGGGGATACCGACCTTCAGAGTTTAACCTTTATAAAATTAATGTTTTCATTTCTTCTTAAATTTATAGAATTTACTAATTGCAAAAAGGATCTTCAGCTCTTAAAAGATATATAGTATAAGGCATGTATACTTTAGCCAGATTTTATGGAGAGAAGGGTGTCAATAAAATTAAAAAGCCGTCAGCCTGACTTTTTGTATATGAATATTCTAAATTTATCTAAAGTAAAAATTTTATTTTCCTTTTTTCGCCATCCCATCCCTGTTTTAGAGTATAAACTTTATAATTTGTCATGCCATCTCAAATCAAGTACCGAATTTCTCCATTTATAAGACAATTCCTTTAATTTACACTTAAATTTTGAGATCCGAAATTTAGAAAAAAAATAATTATATAACAAAAGTTAGGTTTTTTAATTTTAATTTAATATTTTATTGGGCCTAATTCTTTAGGGAAGCAAAAAATTTTTATTAAATTATTATTAATATTTTTTTTAGGCGCAGTTTTTCAATAGAGCCAAAAATTGACTACTAATGTATAAGACACCCTGTTTTTTGGACCCAAATTTTTCGAAACAAAGTGTGGGGGAAGTACCGTAAATAATGGTTGTCTTGTAGGGCGTGGGATAAAAAATTTGGAATTTCAATAGATATATTTTTTAAATTATGAACCCTAAAAAATTCCATAAAGTTTGATACATAAATGAAGTTCTAGTGTAATTTAATTTCTTTCCTAGGAAAAATTTTGTAAAATTTTAATAGTAATTTTGAAAAGAAATGTGACTTGAATGAACTTTTATTAAATCGATGTTTAAATTATGTAATAAAAATGTTATTATCAGGGTTATAAATGCTTTTATCAGAACAAATAAATAATAAATTTTTTTTTTTTTAATTTAGAAAATATTCACTTTAAAACGTAAATAGAAAAAAAAAAAACAAAGCTTCAGAAGATGAACTTCCGTGGTTGGCGGCCAAAGGTTTTTTAAACCTTTAAACTAACACTTAATTTTTCCCATTTATTATTAAGTAAAAAATTTTAATTCGCAAAATTAATAAAAAAATGTTTTTTCTTTCTTTCTCTTCATTATTGGCCTTTGGCATTTACTTTTGTTATTTTGCCCACCATTTCAAATTCTCATAAAATTTCTGGAAGTTATTTTTTTAATAAAATATCTGAAATATTGAAAAATTTTGCGAATTTCTCTTGATCTTTTACTGTTGACAAGCAGTTCATTTCCTTTTAGATGACCAAAATGAAACAAAAATATTTGTGGTTTGAAATCATCTATTATAAAAAATGATTATTTTATTATTCAAAATAAAAAATCTAACTTGAAACTAAAAACTTTTGTTTAGTAATAATAAAAATATTCTCTTTGTTCGGAATGAAAATATTTCAAACTACTTACTTCCGGATCTCAGTGAAGAAAGAGAATAGAAAATTGTTAATTGAAATTTATAAGAGCATTTCCTATAGAATAACTTTGCGCGTTTTAGTCACGAAACTGCATACGAATCGTCATTTTTTTGTTTGTGAATATATAATATCAAATTTTTTATATGTATGGGAGAGAATAGCTTTAGGGCTTTTGTCAGTCCTAATATTTCATAGTATATTTTTGTCAGATAAAGAAGTTTCATATTTATATTTATTTATTTTTATGACGTAGCTAAACATATGTTATTGCCTTTTGTTATTATTTATATAACGTATTTTTTTATTTTCATTATTGTTGAAGAAATTAAGTTTTAAATTGAAAAATTTATTGCAAAGGCGGGTAGAGATTTTTTTAAAAATCTTTTTAAATAATGATATCGTCCCAAAAGGAAATTTTCACCTTTAATTTGTAGTATGAATGCTCGTCATCTTAATAATTTAGGCATACCATAGAATGCATAAATTCGTTTCTACTGATAGCTAAAATATAAGCAATCCAAGTCACTAATGAATTTTTCGGTTAATTGCTCCCGAACTCAATTGTTAAATTCTAGGGAGATTTAACAAGTGAACATGCTTGATCTGCCAGAGAAGGTCTGAAGCAATTCATCAAAAAATTCATTAGTGAGTTGGTCATTCTGGTTGCCTACGTTACGCAACCAAACTTGAGGGAATTTATGCATAGCCGGTGGCTATGGGGGGGGGGGAGGGGGGAGATTAGGAATAATGCCTCTTCTATCCAAAGAGTATCCCTAAAAAAAAAGAAAGAAAATTTCGAAAAAGGCAAATATTTTGGACTTTTTAGACGCAGTTCTACATTATTTTTCACCCTGGTTGTGATTTATAGAAAACGGACTCTGAATCAGGTAATTTTTTCGGTTTCTGAGGCCATTTAGATTACGTTCTTATTTATTCTAGATAAAATAAAAAATTTTGAATCTTTTTTCTTAAATTTTCTCAAAACTTTTAATAAGTCTTTTAATTTCCAGAACTCTAATTTTAATTTTCCTGTATTTTGCTTTAATTCAATTTTTTTACAAGAATTAAGATAGGATAGGAGTTAAAGGTAGAAACAATTATATTCTAAAAAAAGATTTTGGTATTGATACAGCTTTTTGTTCCAGTCAGCCTACTATGAATGTTTTGAGATAATTTTAACGAATTAATTAAAATACTATTGTGTCTAACTTATTAAAGGATTGATAATATTGATCTTCCTTTAAAAATTAAAATAGAGAGAAAGGATAATTGAGTTTGTATACCGTTTCAATGTTTCAAAAGAAGTAGAGGAATAATAAAAATATGCTTTTCGATGATCCACACTCATTTAAAGATGGGAAAAAGAAAAGGAATAAAAAAAAAAGTAAGAAAACATGATGATCCTGATTAATTCTCTTCTCTCATCAACAACATGCCAAGAAACTTGTTTTCTATTAAAATTATTTTTTTTTTTTTACTCGAATTTCATCACGAATATTTCTGGAAGAATTTTTTAAATTTAATATATCTCCAGTTAAGTGATAATTTAAAACATTTTCTTAGAAGTTAATATAGTGGGAAATTGTTTTCGTTTTCTCTCTATAAAATATTTAATTAAAGATCATAAATTTATTTTTTATTGTGGGCTTGGAAGCCCACCAAAGATGCAATGCATATTAAATTTATGATATAATATCAAATATGTTTTGAATTATTATTATAGTATACAAGAGGCTAATTTTTTTTATTAATTTCTATTATCCTATTTTGACCTCTAAATGCATAAGTTTGTGTCATGAAGCCTATGAAATATATTAAAATAAAAACAATTTTTCACAAATTTAGGTTAGTAGTAATGAGATTGGGGAAAGTGTTCTCCTAATTTGGCTCAAGCTCCGTCCAGAATGAAATTTTTTAAGTATATAAAGATTTTTTTTTCATTCAAAGGTAAATGCATCAGCTTTAAATAGATAGGCTACGGTCAAAGGTCGGAGTTTTTGTGCACGATTATTTTATTTTCAGTAATAAAAAGAGTTTACTGTAATCTTTATGTAAATTAATTTAAAAAAATGTATATATAAATTAAGAATCTTATTAAGTATTTTATTTATAATTAACTAAATATTCACTCGGCAGTTTTATTAATCATTTATTGTAAATTCAGAAAAATAGAGACAAAAATATTTTTTTATTTATCTTATTAGGTTGAACTTTTTATTGAGCCATCATCATTCAGCTTAGGCTAGTCAATTTATAATAATACATTCAAATTATATTTATATGTACCAACATTAAAATTTTGATCTCGTTTACCTACATAATGTATATACATTATTATAAAATGACTAATTAGAGACAAATTTTGATATAATGGGTGAAGGGCATTAAACTTAGCCCAATAGGTCAATCTCTATAATTGGATATATGAGCAAATAGAGTTTTATTGGTTGGCCTTGTTCTTATTTCCTGATCATATTATTATTATTATTATTAAATCAAATTTTAGGAGTGTAATATTCAAGAATAAAAACTCAAAGGAAGCCTCAATATTGTGAAAGAAATTATTTATTTAAGGATTTCATTTGATACGGTGATAAAATTATAAATGAGACGAAAATTGAACAAGAATGAAGTTAAATATATTTTTTTTTTACTTATTCCTCTCTTGTTGGATTTTTTTAGAATTTTCCCCAAGATCCATTAAATTACAATAATAATAAAAATTTTATTATTTTATTTATTACCTATAAATAAATAAGAAGGTCAAGATAATCTAGATGAAGAAAATTTTGAGAGCCCAAATGTATTTTTTTTTCCTATTAAAGAGGAATAAATAGAAAGTAAGATGAATTTTGAGAGGCTCAGAGTACTTTGGGAAGGAAAATTTTTCAAAAAATACTATATAAAAAATTTGTTAACATTTATTTTTATTTAAGAAACGATTAAATGTACTATTATGTTTGTTTTTTTTGTTTTTTTCTACATGCAGGTGATAAGACGGCTATAGTGCCACAATTAGGGATCGAACACGGATGTCTCATTTTGAACCCAAATGAGCTAACAACAATCATGTCCTCCATTCGGAGCTGTGAGCTTTTTTAGATTGCTAGTTTTTCAACTTTGTTTCATAGACCTATATATTTATATGATAAATATAATTTATTTAATTAAGTATTTTATAATAACTCCACGGGGTTGCCGCTAGAAACAAAATGGTTTGAGTACTTGAGAACGAAATAATTTTTTGTATATTGTATTTAAAGATAATTGTTATCTAGATAAGGGCTGTCAAAGCCACATGCTGCCAGAGTTGTAATGATTCCGCTAAACACTAAATTTTAACTCCTTTATGAATTTTTTTTTATATATCCTACAAAATATTTACAAAAGTTTTGTTGTTAAAATTAGTATATTGTATTGTGTGGCCCGAGAAAATTATTTTCTTCAAATGTGGCTAAAATGTTGGACATCCCTGATCTAGACATAATCAAATTAATGTAAAGTTATATAATACTACAAGTTCTTACTACGTGGGTACATTTGTACGAGATTTTCATATTATGAGCTGGCCGAAATATTGACTCTTACAACGAGTAGAAATTCTTACTACGAGCAAGTTTCATTCACAGCAGCTAGTGGGCGAGTACTGACGTTACCGTTCATCTCTTTGAATATTCATTATTTCTTAAAACGAGCATTTTTTAAAACGAGGAACGAATTAAACTCATGGTAAGAGGTACTACTGTATTTAATACTTAAAAACCTATTTTATTTAATAAACCAGAGTTAAACCAAGAATGTAATTTATTTATTTACTAAAATTAATGGAATTCCAAAAAAACTTTATACATGGCTTTGGTGTGAAACGAACCTAGGAACCCTGAACTGAGTCTCATCCCAAATCATTTTAATTATATATAAACAATTACAAATTACCAACGAAACCTTAATTAATAGAGATAATTTAATATACTGTATTTTCAAAAATTCAGGCAAGCCTGCAGATTAGATAACGAAGCAATGCAGCCATGTTAACTCGTTTGCCTAAAATAAAGGAGCTTTTTAGAAAATAAAATTTTAAAAATTAATAGAAATAATAAGACTTGAAAACTAAATTACTAAGCGTTTCTTTATTGCAATTCATTAATCATTTATTTTAATGAATTCTTAATCCTTTTATTTTTAATATATATAAAATTTCTTTTTTGTGGTATATAAAAACTTAAAAAAAAAATGTCGGAATCTCTTTTCAAACACTTGTTTGTCTTCTTAACAAGTCTTTGCAAAGTTATAGAGATAGAAAGAGAGAGAGAGAGAGAAGGTGAAGGAAAAGGGAATCTGTTGACCCGTTTCCTGATTCTCTCCCATGCGAGTTGGATGGAATTTTAATTTTGATCCTAAAGCCCCTCCTAATCCGGCAGCAGCTTCGAATCCCGGTGCGGATGGTTGCTTCCCAATCAGGCTGAGCAAGCAGCCACCGCCTCCATTATTTAAAATGTATCATTTTCTATGAAATCGAATTACTTTTTTAATTTGTACAATTAAGAATTGTATTATTAATTGTTTGATAAATGTTAAAAGAAAGTGAAAGATGAAAAGAAAAGTTTGAAATTAAAATTTCATTAAGCAGAAGAAAAAAAGATTTTCAATTAAAAAAAAAAAAATAATAAAACGAGGGGGATTATTATTTTCAAATCGGATGAATTAATTTATTAGAGAAAACATCTAAAAGAGGGATGCCAATCTAAAAATTTATTTAACTGACGTTTCGATTTAAATGGGCCTTAAGTTCAAAATATTTGATATATATACATACATAAGATCTTTTTTAATTTTTACTATAATATTACAATATTTAAAATATGAAATAGTCTGGCTAGTCTTGGAATTCCAGAAATCTTATCATTCACTCTGAATCTATTTTAAGGCGAAAAGATGCCCCTTCCATAACCAATCAACCAATATCAAAATTTCTTTCTTATTTGGAGTGGGAAGGTTACGACTAGGGCTGAGTAGGATTTTTTTCTTTACGTTCCTTAGGGAATCCGAAAAAAAATTTTAAGTGACCGGGTAAATTATGGCTAAGAGAAAAATCTTATATTTTTACAAAAAAAAATTATTATATGCCCGACGTGTATATAATATCAGTTGGTATCCGATTTAAAGCCTTATCGTTTATCCACTAGAATTCACTCGAGTAACTTAGCTTCGAAAAATTCTGACGTTTTTAATTGAAGAATGGGTTATGTCCCAATTATCTTTGAATTATCATATCATATTTTATTAAGAATCAGAAGACATTAGTATTTTATTTTATTTTAGAGACAGTAATGTTTTTTTTTTTTCTATTTAATTGAAGTTTTCTCGGTCAGAAAGAGATCCAAAAATTACATCCTTAGTTTTATTGTCAAACTCCTAAATATCTCCTTCCAAGCGTATAGTTAACGTAGGATATTTTTAGAAGGTACGGACATCGCCAAAAATACCAACAAAATTTTATCGTTTTTTATAAATAGATCCAATTTTACTAACTTGGATTTTTGTAAGAAATTATTCTTGGTCAAAAGTTTTTCTATTGTCAGAATTTTTAAATCGCTCGACCTTTTTTTTAGGGTAAAAATGAACCATCAACCTTATTTTGTTATTTAGAACATGAAATTGCCCATTCGAATCGATTTGGACTGTGTCCTTGCTTTATTAAATACTCAAGCGAGGTCTCCAAGATGGGCATAAGTAATAAAAAATCGAGAGTGGCCTTTCCTCGACTTTCTCGTATATATATATATGAGTTACCAGAATTTTTAGAAAAATGCTTTAGTTAAAATACCACATCCAGTTACCGGAAAGTACCCAAAAGTTGATAGAGATCTATGAATTTGCTGTAATGCATGATTTGGTTGATCTACATTAAAGCGTTCTCGAGTTATCGTGTTAACGAACATACACACAAACATAATTCAAAAAATGGTATTATTGTACTCAGGTCCAACACGTCAACAACAATCAAAATCTCGAAATCCAATTTTTCGTCGATTACAATACTTTTCTTAATCTAGAAAGTAAAAATTTGCCCTTTGGATGATCCTCTTTGACAAGATTATGAAAAGCCTTACTTACTTTGCCAATAAATCACCAAAAACTTTTGTTCTCCTAAGGGAAAAGAGAGTAAACAGTCATTTGGAAATTCAACATTTGCTAACCATGTCTGACATTTGATTAATTCACATAGCTGCTCTTAAAAAAGATAAGAGAAATTATATTTATACAATAAAACGGACATTTAAAATGGTGAATTTCAATTGAATTAAAATAAATAAAAATTTTATCTCTGTTTATATTTTTATTTTAAAGAATTGTCTATTTTTAGAATTTAGAGACTTTTAATTCTCTCCGCAAGTATTTCTTTGTTTAAAATAAATGTTTATTCAAAAAATCTATTTAGAAAGAAAGCCTTAGAAAATACTCATTGATTCCAAGGAATATATTATTATTCGGAGAGGGCTCTGTGGAGTAGTCGGTAGGGTGTCGCCGTTCTGCACAGGAGATCGGTGTTCGCATCCCGGGCGGGAGGGATT
>JAAAKE020018072.1:0-10509 GCA_010014785.2 Anisolabis maritima
GGAAAATGAATATCATTTTTCATTATAAAGTTACACCAAAAGTTTTTTGATCAAAAAAAAAAAACTTTCTGTCAAAATAGGAAAAGTTTTTTTTTTTTTATTATGTAATTTAATTGAATTTCTTCATCTTAATAATTGAGTATGAAGATGTTGTTATCCTCCCTTTTTTTTTTTAATTAAAAATTTGATTATATTCTTTTTTTTTATTCAAAAATCATATGATGAACTAATTAAAGTTTCTCTCTTCCGGGGATACATCAATCGATGATGAATACATAAAAAAAACTCGACATGCGATTTCAAAATTTCTTTATATTAATAGGGAAAATATGGAGGAAGGCCGTAGTTTTATCAAGGAAATGAAGACAAAACACAGATTGCCTTCGTTCCAAAAGTCTTTTATTACCCAGTAAACGTCACCCATCATCAGGACAAGATTGTTAACAAAATAATTTATTTGCCTCCTTTAATCGATATGTTGGCATATGTGTAGTTTATTATTTACGATTTTAATCAATTTCCGTCTTTCTAAGGTTCATTTAACATTGACCTTGCAAAAGATTAATTTTTCGGGCTGGCTGTATCATCAGTTAGTTAACTATTCATGATACTCCCGTTCCTAGATTATTTAAAAAAAAAAAAAAAAAACATTAAAAAACTAGATAGAAATTCCTGTGAATTCAAATTTAATGAAAAATTTAGGAAAAAAGCTGATGCAAAAAGCCCATCCTGTCACAGTGATGTGGTGAGGTCAGAATCCATCCAAGGTTCCGGGTTGGTGTCCCAGGTGTGTCGATGTCGCTCTGTCCCTGGATGTTCAGCAGCTCAGAGAACTCTAACACACCAACACTGCACCCAAACTAACAACGGTTCTCAAGAATATGGAATCAATTTTATTAATCATAATCACACGGAAAGTCAAAAAATTAAGTTTCAAGTCCTCCCCTCACTTTTCATCAAATAATGGCGTCTTTTTTTTTTTTTCTTCTTGAAGAGGAGCAAACCATGATTGGATTTCGGTTTCGTTAACTCATTTTACGGTAGTTTTTTTTTTTTTTTTTGGCTCCATACGAGGCTTGATCAGAAAGTAAATTTCCTTGGGGAAATAAACATTTACATGGAAACATTTATTGGAACAGATAGTGTAATCGTTAATCTACTTTTTAACCACTTGTCATGCCGTGGGAACAACTTTTGTATTCCTGTGTGGCCGTAAAGTCTCCCGCCTGGGATAAAAACCAGTGTATGACAGCCGTTTGCACCTCTTAGTCTCTTTGGAGAAAAAAAGATTATAAACGTTTGGAACGACAGCGTGGATGGTTAAACACCTCATCAGCTAGAAATTATTTGACCATCCTCTCTACAATTCTGAACTCACTCCCAACGATTACACCTTTTCTTACATCTCACGAAATTCCTGTCCGGTCAAAATTTTCAAAGAGAAGAAGAGGTGCACTTGGCTATCACATCCTGGTTCCCATAGTCGGGTAGACCATAGCTTAGACCAGAGCAGTCAGGGGCATTATGGAATGGATTAAAGGAAGATCCAGGCACTCAAAATGGGCACTTTGTGTCATTCTCCCAAAGAATTTATATTTTGTAATCGATGAAGATTATAAAGAGATATAGGAATACAAAATTTGATTCCACGGTTCGACAAGTGCCTCAGGTTGTGAATATGTTGAGAAATAGCTAAACGATTGCTCTATTTGTTCCAATAAATGCTTCCTATTTCTTCTTCTTTATTTCTTCCTGTTTACCCTCCCCCCTAAGCAAACACTTCCTGAATAAGTCTCGTATTATTTTTCAAAGTAGATCTATCTTCAAATCCGAACAAATCACATTTTAAAGAAAATTTTTAAATACATGTCTTGGAGAAGAACATTCTAACCACGTCAGTCCTCCATTGAGAATGAAAACGGCAAAAATTGACAGCAGAAATATTTAAAGCTTTAATAGTCGAGGAAGATAGGATTTTTTTAATAAAGAAAAAAAAATTTATTTCATATTCAGTAGAACCAAAATGAAATTTTTTTTTTCAAAATACTATTCTTTACTTATATAATTAAAAAAATTTTTAAATTTTATTCTACACTTATTCGTTATCTAATCAGAGTGATTATTTATTTATTTACTTATATCTTATTGGGTGCGCTTCACACACATTCTTCAACACTGAGAACACACTGAACTTTACTCTCTCTTTCTCTCTCTCTCTCTCTCTCTCTCTCTACTCTTCTTCTTACTTTTCCGTATATACTATTATCATTTTTTTTTATTATTATTTAATGATCAAACAATCAGAAATTCAGAAAAACTAAAATTTGCGTTTCAAGATCCCGCTGAGAATATAAAAAAAAAAAATAAATCCTACCAAGTAGTTCTCAACCTTATTTTTACGCCCTCACCTCCTAAAAAATAAGGGGGAGCAAGGGGTACATTGGATTGGATGAAAAGGAATTAGATGTGAAGTAATAAGATGGCTGTGCTATTTAACAATGGAGGAAGGAGCAGATATCCAGATGAGAGGCATCTCTCCCCTTTGAGACGTTTCGGCTTTAATTTAATAATGCCATCATCAGTCCATTTAACTCAAATAACAAAGCATTGCGTCAAAATTGTTACCGGTTTATTGAGTATTTAATATACAAAAAATGCTTGTATATAAATGCCAGTCGATACTTGTCATGTCATCTTATATACAGTGCTATTTTTTCGAGGGGCAAAATTACAAAATTGTTCTCTTCTAATTGGAATGTACTATATACAAGCATTCTTTGTATAAATAATACTTTGTCATTTGAGTTTATACTGATGTTAGTATTATAAAAAATTAAAGCCGAAACGTATCAAAGTTTAGAGACTCCTCACCTGGCTGTCTACTCCTTCCGCCATTGTTGAAAAAGGAGAAAGGAGCCGGGAATAGAAAATAAATCAAATTTCGGCTCAGGTGTAACTTCATACACAAAATGCCCTGGTGGCCATTGAACTTCAAAATTGAATTCTTTGAAATTGTACTTTTTTTTTTTATGCAAGGGAAATAAATACTTATTAATAATAATATTTTTGGATTTAATTTGCAATATATTCTTTAGCTGGGATCTTGAAAGACATTTGAGACAAAAAAAAAAAAAAACTAACCAACCAAAATTCACATATTATTAACTTAAAAATTCACTCACCATCCAATGTAAAATATTTATTTAGTATTTAAAAATAACATTCGTTAATCTCTCGGAGCTAAGAATTTTTTAAAACGATAGTTGACTGAGACGCTGTTTTTTGAATCAACTGGTAAGTCCATTTCTTCTCACTCTCTCTCTCTTTCTCTCTCTCTCTCTCTCTCTCTCTCAAAGTACTAAAAAATTCTTTCCTCACTTTACTTACTGTTCCTTTTGTGCTCTTTTTATGCATGCTTTCTAACACTGCACTATTTCCTATCTTATTAAATAATATTTATTCGTATGTTTTATTTATTTATTTATTTATTTATTTTTCTTTTTTTATTAACTGCGAATGGTATTTAATAAACTAAACAAATTTTTTAATAATAAGTTCTTTTTAAATGGGAATTCAAAGAGATTTGATTCAAAACATGGATGAAAACAATTTTATATCAATTTTTTTAGTCTTCAAATAATATCATACATCATTTTTTTTTTCTTCTATTATGTAAAACGTCATAAAAGGGTACGCATAAACATCTTGTAAAAAAAAAAAAACTTTCGTTAGAGGGAAAATATAAAGTTGTTTTCTATAAATTTTTTTCTAAATTTTCATTTCTATAACGGCCTTAAGGGGGGGTGGGGGGTTTAAAAGAATTGATTACAAATGGCCATTTTTTCTTCTTCTTGAAGTTGATCTCAGAAAAGAGGAAGTGACCCCCCGGGACGTTTTCACAGGTTCACGAGGCAGACGCCTGCCTGGTCCTGGCCAACAAATACTGCCAGGATCCGGATGCTGAGGATGCAGCAAACATCATGCGTGTTATCTCCATTAAGAACTACTCTGACGACATCCGGGTTATCATCCAGTTGATGCAATATCACAATAAGGTATCTATGTTTATTAATTGATTCAAGTAGAAATTTCATCAGGATGGATTATTTATTTCTCACTGAGAACAAAACACTCCGCTAATTTCTGCTTCTAAAATCAAAACTTGACGAATGTTATAATACAATACTGTGGTCAAAAAATATAGAAAACTAGTCAAGGCTCAGTAAAAATTCTAAAAGAGGATATTTTTGTTACAGGCTTACCTCTTGAACATTCCATCGTGGGATTGGAAGCAAGGCGATGATGTCATCTGTCTGGCGGAGCTCAAGTTGGGATTCATAGCTCAGAGCTGCTTGGCACCAGGTTTTTCTACGATGATGGCCAATCTCTTCGCCATGCGCTCCTTCAAAACGGTTAGTTTCTCTCCTTTTATTTTATAATTAATACAATGTTTTCTTTTAAGAGATCTTTTGCTCTATATGTTTAGGAAAGAGTCAATTTCTTCAATGAATTATCCTTCGAATATTTTGATTTGGATTAAAAATGTTCCCATTTGTTACTTTCTGTTTGTCTTTAAAATAAATTTTTTTTTGATAATTTCTGAATTATTGATTTCATCTCAAAAGTAGCTTATACAATAGAACTTTTTTTAGTAAACTATCCATCCTAAAAATCAACATATCGTCGCTGATACTGCAACTTAGCAAGTGGGTTTTTTGATTAATTGGTATTGCTTGCTTTCTAAAACTCAACAATGTACATGGGACGGATATTTCGGGGTATGGAATAAATATTCCTTCTCTCCCCGAGGAAATTTTTAAAATTAGAGCAAATTTTTTATGATTCCTGAAAACAATTTTTAGTTTTTGTGATTTTGAAGAGTCCATTGTTTCCACGATATCACAACATAAACAGAACTGTACTTCTTCTCTTATAGACTATTTTTGGGCTCCGTTGTAGGTTAGTAAAAATGAGATTTGTTAAGTTGCAGTATTTGCGAGGATTTCTACTTTTTGTCACTACATATTAAAGAAGGATGAACTCTAAATTTCCAAACGAATCCGTAAAAAAAAAAACTATAAAGCTTTTTTTTCTAATCCTAAAGGATCATAAAACAACTACCAACATCTCATCTCATCAATATTTTTTTTCATTTTTAAGAAGCCATAAGAGGAAAAGATTGTCTTCAAAGTAAGGAAGGAAAGATTAATAATAAACTTTAGTAGATAAGAGTTTAGATGGAAGTTGTCAAGTGGGATGGATGTGATTGTGCATTGTCCTGTGCAGTCGGACATGCAGTCCTGGCAGAACGACTATTTACGCGGCACGGGCATGGAAATGTACACTGAGACTCTGAGTCCCACCTTTATAGGGATGCCTTTTGCACAAGCAACCGAGTAAGTGATCAGTGAGCGAACATCATCAGGCTGTAAATCACCGATCAACGAATCCTCTTCCCTAATTTGCTCAACCGGAACAAAACAAATAATCAAACAAATAAAAACCTGCTCTTTCACTCATCACTCAAAAAAAGTCCAATAAAAGGGCAACTAAAGCTTCACATTTTAGCACGTCATCATTAGTAGTTTGTGAGAAATTCACAGCTTCTCATGCCTGTTGATGCTTTCTTCTATTTCTCTTTCTTTCTATCTTTCTTTCCTTCTTTTTTTTTTTCCGCTGAACTTTTCAGATTTTCAGGATTGTGAAATATATGGTTAGATGGAGTTTTGATCTTGTGAGTCTCTACTGTTGTCGGTTGCAGTCTCCGGATACTCAGGCTTGGCAGAACGATTATCTACAAGGCACCGGGTGTGAGATGTACACGGAAACGCTGTCGCCATCGTTTACTGGAATGACATTTCCGCAGGCCAGCGAGTAAGTCGGGTTTCTCCCGGGGAAACTTAATCCCGGGAGTTACGGCTCCGTCACTTAAAATAGTGAAAAAGTGTAACACTAAAAGAAAAAAAAAAAAAAGCAAAAATGTTTTATTCGTATTAACAGAATAACGAATTTATCTTCCCTCCACTAACTGATCTCCCTGAGGTTTCTTTTTTTTATTCATTATTTGCTCCATCTGGATAAGCCTTGATTAGATAATTGAAATTTTATTTCTTTTTCAATCATAAATGTCACTAAATTAAATAACCTATTTCTTTTTCTCATATCAATTTGTCATAGGGGGGGTCCTCTTGAAAATTGATCTCGTTAAATTTCTCAAATGTGTTAGGCTACATGGCAAAAAAAAGATTTTGAAACAAAAAAATTTGGAATCAAACGAGACCTAACTCATAATTAAGTTAACTAACTTTAGAGTTTTCTCTTAATACGAATAATTCTTTCGAATTATTTATGTTCTTGCATCAATTCATTGGAAAATAGTTTTTAAAATTTACATAGTCCATAATCATTAATTTCACCTTGACATTTTATTAAAATAATATACTTTTTCATACTATAATCAATATATAAGCTAGAATGATTTTTTGGTGGCAAGTGACAGAACCGTTCTTAGATCCCGCTATAATGGAGTGTTGGCCTGCGTTTAGTGTATTTTTTCAATTACTTTTTTTTAGAGTTCTAACCAGAGAATGATTTTAGCAGAATGATTTAACAGAATGGTTTTGGTTTTATTATTTTATGCTCACCGCCTGCCCTCGATCATCTATTTATATTTATTTATTTTTTTTTTAATATAAACTAAAAAAAAAAAATTTTTTAAGACTTAAGATTTATCTCAATTGATGTTTCAGTTTTATACTTGAAAAATATAATTTAATAAATTATTTCATTCTTTAGTGCTCGGCTCTCGGCCGAGATGCAGAGCGGATGAATGAAGATTTGCCGATATTATAGGGTTACCATACGTCCTCTTTTTTAGACTTTAACCGGGTTTTTGAAATATGCAAAAATGGATTTTTACTTTTCGTACTTTTGCTCAAATTATTATTATTATTATTAAAATACCTGGTATAGGAGAAATAATAATAAGTGAATTAAGGCCAAATAATCAAATAATTGGGAAACGAACACTACAATATTTGCTTCATAAAATAAGAATATTAAAGCTTTGTTTATTTATTTTTAGGAGAAAAAAGTTTTATGTTAGAATATACAATTGAAGTCTAATAAACCGGAAATTTAGATATAAAATTGCGACCTTTTTTTTTTTTTTTTTTTTTTTGTATTAAATTCCATTTTGACAAATATGGTAACCTTACAATATTATGCATCACGGACGGACAGTTTTCAAATGTTTTTGTGAAAATCTGGCAACGTGGATTGCTCTGATTGGTCGGTGTATTGCCAAGCTCTCAACTCCATACTTCATCCGCCCTCTTTAAAGTTTTCTACTTAAAGACAAAATAATTAACAAAGAAATATAAAACAATCAAAAAAAAAAAAAAATTATTTATTTATATATTTGAAAATAAAAATTTATTTATAATCATTTAGAAAAAATTTTTTTCAGGATCTCTCATTTTAAAATCGAATTTTTTTTCCCTAAATTTTTAAACTTTTATTTAATATGATAAATTTTTTTTTTTTTAATAGACTGAAACGCCAATTTAGACTAAAAAGTAAATTATTATTCAATCAAATAAAATACTCTATAATAGTAAAAAGTAAAAGTAATTTAATAAAAAGGAAATAATTTTATAAATAAAAGAATGATTAGATTTAGTTATTAGTGAGATTGCATGGCCTAAAAAAGGGAGCTGGTGAATGATGGAACGTTTTTTTTTTCCCCCACCCCCGTCTAGTCTTAATAACTAATTATGGATTTCAGGTGACTGACTGACTTTAAGTAGACAATTGCAGTATGAGCTGCTAAATGCTCTCTCTCTCTCTCTCCTTCTCGTTTGATTTCTAGGCATCTTGTTAGGCACTTGGTTGTCGCACGGTTAATGGTTATTGGTTTAATGGTTAATGGTGACCACAAATTCTCTTTTCTGATTCTTCTTTTCTTTCTCTCTCCTTTTTTTTCCTTTATTTGCATGTAATTTGCTCACGCTTCTTGTCTGCTCGCTAAACCCTTTTCTATATAATATATTCACTCAGAATTTGTTATATGTTCTCTTTTAATAATAAATTGAATTTAAAAAGAAAATTAATGAATATTTTCACTGTTTACTACTCACATCTGGTGAGTACTTGGATGGTGACCACCGAGTCAAGATTGGCCAGTCTTTTGTCCCCCCTCCCCTTTTGAATTATCTGTTCTTTAATTTCTTTGCTGCTCTCTAATCAGGGCGGAAGGGTATTATTATCTCTCTTTAAAACAAATACGTATATAAAAAAAAAACAAATTTATAAATGACAAACGTGTAATAAAATTTTGTACTTCAAATAAATAATGAATTAGAGTTTATTGATTTTTGACGTAACTTTTACAGATTAACATTTATATATATACCTTATAACGTAACAATTATTTTGCAAATATTCCATTTGGATACATAATATATATTTAAAAAAAAATTGCTGTGATTAATCGCACATCTCACAACTTTCTCTATATGGGAATGTGATGTACTGGGATTTTTTTTTCTCTCCCATGAGTTAAATAGTGTTACCACCAATTTTCCATTCCAAATTTAGCATTTTAATATTTATAAATATAGATAAATTAAATTGGCATTTAAATCTCGCTTAACATCAAACAAAGAATATAAAAATATTTATATTAATACCTAGTTTCCATGGCAACGAGTTGTATCTTTTTCCATGGGCTTCTTAAAATTCTAAATTCAAAAATCCCCATACTATTTTAAGATAGACAATGATTAATACATCAATGGTTAAAATCGTAAAAAAAAAAAACGAACATCAGTACTGGAACCAGATGGCCTATTTTACAAAACATTAGTGACGCATGCGCAGTGGGTCCCAAATTTAAATGTCAAATTTGAGCCGTATTAGTTTTGTTTTTTATTTTTGAGATATTTTACTCACTCAGAGACTCTTTTTTTATATGTCCAAAACGTATATTTCTTTTGAAATCTCGTCTTTTTTTTTTTTGCGATCCCAATATTTTTGCCATATTATGTATTAAATAAAAAAAATTATTACAATTATTTCCAATTCAATTTTTTATGAAAAAAAATCTTTATATATTCATTAAAGAATTCCTATACAAATTCTGAGTGTATTTTAGAAATATTTTTTTAGAGTTCCTATTAATAAATAATTTTTTCTGCTTGCAATATATTCTCTTTTACTTATTGAATTTGAATTTCTCATTTTTTTTTTTTTTTTTTTGGTATTCGTTTCAGGCTTTGTTTTACAAAACTCAAATTGTTATTATTGGCAATTGAAATCAAAGGCGAAGATGGCAGCGATAGTAAAATCTCAATAAATCCGAGAGGAGCGAAAATTACCGCCAACACTCAGGGATTCTTTATTGCACAGTCAGCGGATGAAGTCAAAAGGTATTTTATATTATTTTTTAAAGTTTAATTTATTAAGAAATTAATATTATTTTAGACTCGTATTTGAAATTCCTGTACACTGCAGTACCAATCATGGCGATCTATTTAAAACGTTAAAGTTAAGGCACAGATAGCCAAATTAAAGCCACTCTAGCCCATTGAAACACGAGTAGTGTCGGATAAAATTTATTTATTCATAAGTTTCTTATAGGAGAGAGTTGAGTGCATAATCTTAATATATTCATTGATTTTATATTCAATTGTTATATATGAAAATGGTGATATATAATTTTGTAAAAATTAAATTAAAAATTAGTTGAATACATAATCAATGAATATATTAGGAATATTCATACACCAATGGACTCAACTCTTCCCCTTAAGAAACTTCGACTTCGAAGATGGATGAGTAAATTGTATCCGAAACGTCTCGTATTTCTAGGGGCTAGAGATAGAGTTGGCTTTAATTTAGCTGCCGGCGCCTATTTCCTCTTCACCCATCGCTGAATAATAATCAAACACTATTTAAATCGTTTTTAACAATAGGTTCCCCACCCCCACTCTTTCCGGTTAGAAATAGTGACAATGTCAATATTGATACTAAAAGCCAAAAGGTGTGGGTTCGATTTGCCCAAATAGCTACCAATATAATATAAATAAATACAATATATTGGGTAATTTGTATCGTTACTTAATTCTATTTGTAATTGTTTAAAGTCTATATGGCCTCAGATGCCGAAGAGACCATATATTAAACCAGGGTTTCTTAAACTTTTTGGTGTGGGGACCCCATAATATTTATGAAAATTTTGTGGGCCCCCATAAGCATTGCAGGAAAATATTTTTTTGCAGTATGAAAATTTTTGAAATGTGTTTCCTCCAGTTTTTAACATGGGAGTGTCCCTTCTGATAAGTTTATTATTCTATTATTATAATAAAAATTACATAGGAAATTTTAAAATAATTTGAAATATTTATACGCAAAGAAAATTAATGTTGTTCAATTTCACTTTTCCTATTCTCGATACTTTTTTTTTTTTATAAAATTAGTTCAAATTTTAACGTTTCTTAGAAATCACTC
>JAAAKE020018083.1:0-10508 GCA_010014785.2 Anisolabis maritima
GCAAGATTGCGACCCCGAAAACAGAAACAAACCACCTTCACCATCACTTCCTAACACAAAACTCTTGAAAATGGCTCTAAAAGGAGAGCAGAAACGTCGAGTTAATCTCAACAATCAACGATATATATATATATATATAAATATAGATTTTGTTTTTCTTATACTTCCCATAAATATCATTAAAAAAAAATAAAGTCTGCCAATATAATTATTTTGAAGCGAAGAGCATACAATATATACTAAATAATTGAAAAATTCTCTACCCTTTGAAAAAAAATTCCAATCATTGGTTTCAGAGTTTCATATAATCCTCTACCAGAATATTAAATAATGCTCTCTATATCAAGTGAAAATTAAAAGATATAAAAATTTTCAAACAAAAGTCGTTCAGAAAAACTATTAGAACAATTATGTATTTGTATTTGATATTTCCTGTTTTCATTCAAATGTGACTTCCATTTCATCGATTGTTTTCAAAAGTTGATCTCGCTCTGATATTTATGTCGATTTCCGAGTTTTTTACTTATTGTGGTGATCCTTAGAGTAGAGGTGATCCAAGGGTTAGTGGTTCACTTCCCGTCCTGATAGATAAAATTATAATGGCTACCAATTATTTTAATTAAAACTTTATAAAAATTTATTGTGTGAGAATTTCATATGAATTGCACTTTGTTTCCCCAAAGATGACAGTGGTCAGCCAGCGTGGGCCTAAGTGTAGAGGAGTCCTTAAATTGGGGAGTCCCACACTATTTGAAGGAGGAAAATGATTAATAGATTTTAAACATTATCTAATTTATTATATGTACAGGCAATGTAATCAAAATCGTTAGAACGATTTAAGAAAAATTCACAAAAAATCTAAAAACGTACAAGAATAAAGTGGGCCCAAAACAATTTTTTTTTGGGAGGGGGGGGGTAAGAGTTAATACATTTCAAAGATCATCTAATAAATAAATGATATATGAATTTTAATCAAAATAGAGCGAATTTTGAAAAAATCGAAAAAACTAAAAAAGTACATCACTAAGTAAAGTACTAGTACCCGTATTTTATTTAAAGCTTCTAGGTGCATGCGATGAAGGTATCTAACTTAAATATAAAATTCACCCTCCTACGTTCTGAGAAATCTTGTTCACACACACACAGACAGACCATTTTGTGAGTCCCAATATTTTAGACTCAGGGGACGTCAAAACGTGTATTCCCTTTGAAATCCAGACATCAATTTTTTTACAATCGCAATACTTTCTCAATATATATTTCATATAGAGGTAAAAGAAAGTAAAAATTGGTCTGTGGGTAGTTAACAATAAACGACTATAAAAACGCATTGTCTCTCTACTGAAAATGCGCTAAAAGACAGAATATTAATTATAAAATAATCACCACCCCTCCGATCTTAAGAGGGCAACGACTACGAAAAGAGGGAAAAATCAATATTTTATAAATATGAAGGAAATTCCTCTATTCTTCTTTTATTTTAATATAAATATTAAATTTGTTTGTTTTTTTTTTTTTTTTTTTTAACTAAAAGAAGATGGGCAGTGATGAGTCTATTTAAAGAAAACCTGAGGGAAGTTTTATTTTTTTATTATTATTATTATTATTATTTTGATATGTGATATTTTCCTTGAGGAAGGATTTGCTAGGAGTAGAGGCTGTTTTTCAGGTGGAGAAATGACTCTATTTATTTATTGATTCGAATTGGCCCAAAAGGTGAACGACCGGCCCTGGGCGGGAGAGACAGCCGCCGTGCAGCATGCAACAAGCCAGGACGGGATTGGGACCGGGACTCCGGAACTTCGGATTCGGGATTGGGATCGGGTTCGGGACTCAGGAACCCTGGAACAGGCACGCACCCTGACGCACCGACGCACCAGCTCAAGTTGCAAGTAGCCAGCCTGGGCTGAAGGGCTGAAGGAATATTGATATTTGGAGGCGGCGTTGCCGGCCAGGGCGGACGCAGGCAGCTCTACCCTAGTCTCTCTCTCTCTCTCTCTCTCTCTCTCTCCATTCATCCATTCGACACATATTATGCAAATTGCACTACCGCAACCGCACCAACTGCCCATTCGGCAACCGACACTGCTACTCTACCAAAATTCATTCTTTGCTTACTTATTAATACCTAATTTCCACTCTTAACTAAATACTGTATATTACAAGAGAAAAAAAAATCTTTCAGAACAATTCGGGGTAGGGGAATAGATATATTACAATCAAAAAATGAAAAAATATAAACTATAATAAATTTTCCGCATAAGTGAATAATACGAATTTTAAATTTATCTCAATGGACGAAATGAGGGTTATTAGTTTTAGTAAACACTTTCAAAAAATTTTATTTGGGCTATCATTAAATCACCCTATAAATTAATAATGCATGCATGGTCCGGTCTCTACCAATAGTTGATCAAATTGAGATATTTATTTCTTTAGGAAATTTCATTAAAATCCGTTCAAATGAATTTGCCCTACACATATCTACAGCCTGAAAGACGGACTTCATTCTAAAAAAAAGTTGAATCGTCTTACGTTACAAATGGCATTTTCTGTAGAAAAATGGAATGATTAAAATGCCTTCCTAACAATAGTTCTGGATAAGCAGTCCCCAGAATGATGTTTTTCTTTTCTAAAGACCCTTTTCCTCCCTTGCTCAACAAAATATTTTAATTATTTGTATTTGTTGTTAAATTGACTGTCGGAAATGATCAGATTTGTTAAAGGAATGTAAAGAAAATGAACGGAACCGATTTAACATCGTAATTTATATAAATTTTAATTAAGTGTAAACTAGTAAATATTTTATTTCAAAGTCACTTTATTGTAATAATAAATTGAATTCCATTATAGAAATATTTTCTTGCCTTATAAATGGAAACAAAATCACTCTAAAAAATATTGAATTTAATCCATCTTTGTTTATAAATATCTATAATCCTTTAAGACTAAATATCTTTCAAAGTTTTAATTTAATGACAAACTAATAAGATTTTAACTTGAATGGAAGTTAAAAACTTGAACTCCACTTGAGAAGATCTAGAGAAGGAAAGAAAAAATGAGAATGGGAGGTGAGGGTAGACAATCGATAATCCACCATTTTGAGATGTGTTATTAGGGGTTCGATTTAAATATTTGAAAATAATCCACTTTTTAATTTATTTATTAATACAAGACATCGTTAGGTGAGAAGGGCAAAGGGACCTGCCTTTCCAGGAAATTTTCAGTTCAATAAATTTATTTCCTCGATTTTATTAGGGGGAGAAAACAAGTTGCTAAATCAATAATACTCATAATAATTCTACAGAAATGGAAGTAAATGTTCAATCAAAAATATAAGTGACAAGAATGTCACGGGCATTGAACTGGAATGCTCACTAAGGGTAGAAAGCCACGCTGACAGAGAGAGCACTCAAATGACATCTCTGTCCTTGTCCTTGTCTTACAGTAAATCATGTTCAAAAGTTTATTATAAATTTAGCTGATTCTCATAGAGAAAGTATAGGTATAAGCATTCTTGTTTACTTAAAGTTCAAAGGTTAGGCAGAGAGGAAATAACCTACCCTGCTAAATGATATTTCATTTTAAGTTAAAACTTTAAAAGTGAAACTATCTCTTTAACTATTTAATGAAAAAATAACTCATATAAAAAATCTAATTATGGATTAGCCGTTTTCGGAATATTAGAAATCTGAAGGCAAAAATATGACCCTTCTAAAAGCTCTTCAACCAATCATATGGCCACATCTCACCTCCACTAGTTTTTATAGGAGAGAGAAAAAGTCATGCCCATGACTATTTCCCAGCTTCTCTACACCTCTTTATTATTACGAACGGCCCGACTATAGAATACTCTAAAGTGTAAAAGATACAAAAATATTTTCCAAATGTTGAAAATAACAATTTTATATTTTTTCAATAAAGTCACTATTTGAGTAGATGTTTTGATTTTTCAGGTTAGAACCTCAAATGAAATATCACAGTCACCTGATGTCACAGAGAATCACAAACACCACCAGAGAAAGTGGACGGCAAAATTATAGACAAACATATCTTATTTTTTATTGCACATAAAATTTGCCATTGTTTTCTCGGAATTTTATTTATGAAAACTATTCACAAAATACAGGTAGACAGATGGATATAAATCGTGTGTAAATGTTTTAAGAGTAAATGGAAATACAAAACTAAAAGAGATGGAATTCGGACAATTTTCTGTGATTTCAATTTTGTTTATCATTATTACCGACCTTCTTATTTAAAGACAGTTATTTTAAACACGCCATTATTATTGTCTTTCAGAGATTTTTAGAAATATTTGCACATGATTCAACTTAAACTTAAACTTGTTCGTCTGTCGGGCTGTTTATGTGGAGAATAAATTAGGATTTAAGAAATTTTAATTTCTAAGCTTAACACGTATCATGTGTTGTCGGAATTAGTTCGTGTTTGGTTGCTGGAAGGTCGCCGAAATGATCATGGTCGAGAGGGGCTCGAAAAGTCCATTAGTGAGTTGATCACTTAGGTAGCCTATCTTCAAGCAAGTAAAAACACCATAATAAATTTCAATTTGATTAACTTTTGGTACAGATCTGTCTACTAAAAATGGTAGTTTAATGATTTCTTTTATAATAAGTTGCCATGATAATCCTCTTTCACACATCGCGTTCTGTTAGGAATATAAAGTTTTAAATAAAATTCTTTGGGAAGAAAAATTATTACTTTACTCCCCCTCTCCTCAAATGACGGCCTTATTTGGGAAACAAAAAACCAAATTGGGACCAATAGACTGTTGTTATAAGTTAGCTTAAAATAATAATAATAATTAATCACTAACTTTTTATCACTTAGGGGATCACATCTGACGAGTTACCCGAACTACGTTTGGCATTTCTTTCCCCCTCCATACCAGTTTTTCTCCCTCTCCCAACAAGCGTCAGGCTGAGCCAAGGGCCGGCTTGCTTTCATTTTGGGACGCATCCATATTTTATATACTGACCCAGAATGGCAAGAAAAGAATAATCAATAGCTCTATAAAAATAAGTGTTTCATCCCCCAGTTAGTTAATAATACGAGATATAAGCCATATAGGAATAAATTCTTACAAAGGAGGAAAAGAATAGAGCCCCGCCCTAATCACCAAAATGAATTCTAGCAAGATCTTACTCCCTCCACTTTCTAATAAACACTTTTTTATTTCAGCTATTCAATTAATGAAATTTATTCATAATGTTAATTTAATTAATATGCTGATGTGTTTCTCAGGAATTAAAATAAAAATTATCCGAGTGATTCATAAATGCTGGAACGCAGACACAGACGTGCCTAGAGTCTTTTTCAGGGTGTTTAATTCTTGTATCCTGCCTTTTAGGATTTTATTACCGTTATTTCACCAATTAGGTTTGACTTCATTTATAGATCTTTTTAGAATTATTTTGCAAAACTTCATGTCATTTGATTCTTTTAATTATAAGCTACTCAAATTAAAGTGACAATTGTAGAAAAAAAGGTTATAAGGTCGTAACTATCTAGCAAATAAGTATTAATTCAAATAAAACAAAAAAGATCAAAATTTTTGAGATTCTACCTCCCGCCTCAAAATATGTCTTAGTTTCGCTTCTTAGTGAAATGTTATTTTTATTTTATAGAATCCCTAGTCATCAGGAAGTGCCTAATTATTTAGCCGAGTCAGAATCCTTCCAAGTGACATAATCATATTCGTTTTTTCTCGTTTTATATATTAACTTTATAAATCGGCTAGGAAAATATTTGAAAAAATATGGTCATCTAAAATTTGAGAAGTATGATATATACCATGTGTTGTAGATATGAGTTTGTGTTTGGGTGCTGCAAGTTAGGAAACCCAAATGAGCAAACACTTATTGGATTTTTCGATTAATTGCTCTAGAGCAGACCACGTACGCGCGTTAAATCTCCCTAGAAATTAAAAACTGAATCATAAAATCTCCTGGTATTTTGCTTTTTGAATTTAACCAAGGATTAAAATTTGATATAGTCTTTAGTTTGAAGAAAATCATATATGAATTTTTATGCCACCGACACAAATTATTGAATAAATATGTTATATGATAATAAAGTTCTAATGTTCCTACAGTTAATATAGTACATGCATTCTTAGAGATGAGACTGATGAGCCCCAAAGGGCGACATTGACGCTTGCGGTCTTCAGTTGGGAGTGAGAGAATGTTCTTACGTCAAATTATTAACGAAAGGAAGCAAACTTCTTTTTTTTATTCTTAGGTATACATCATTTCTAATACGTCTTATAGCTGGTCATAGACACACACACTATCGCTAGTGGCTTTAGTGGTCTCTCTACCCGCTAGCCTACATACAGCTCAAGAGTAACAAATTAAAACAACAATGTTTTAAGGACAGTGGAGAATAATCAGAATTTAACCTGCTTAAAATGAGGATTCCTATATTAAATATGAAAATAAAATCTGGTCCACAATAACTGTTGAAATTATTGACTGATTTGAATTATTCTGTTATTTAATAATTTAGTTAAATGTGAAGAGATTTATTGATTTTAGTTACTAACTAAGCCTTTCAAAAATATTTAGCTTTGTAATGTAAATATTTCAAATATTCTGTGATTTGGGACCGAATAAAATATTTAGGATAGGAGTGAGAAAGAAATCAAGTCGGATCACTGCACTTGATGAGGGGGAGGGGGAAATATTGACATATAGGAAGCAGAAAAATTAAATTAATTTTAGTGTACCATATCGACTGGAAAAAGTTATAATTTAGATGCAATCATATGTATTGCATAGCCGGATTTATATGATTAAAATATGCCATATAATAAATATGCAGAAGAACCTTGAACTATCCAGTGAAACTTAAAAACTATGCATAAAAATTAGTAAGATATTTATTTATTTATTAATTAATTTATTAATTAAAATTTTTTTAATTTATAAATTGATAAAACTTTTAAATTAGGGGTATGGTGGTTATTATTATTATTATTATTTTAAGTCTTTATCGGCATGTGAGGCCATTTAGACTCCGTCTATATTTATTTAAATAATTTGATACCCAATATAATTTAAATAAATTTTTGTCACTCAGGACGGGAAGCGAACCACTGAACTTTGGTACGTGAAATAAGACCTCTACCTCTTCACCAAAGGACAGGAACCGGAACGGTTATTAGTGATTATTAGTGTTCCCCTCCTCCAGCCAAGAAATCGAAAACAATTTATTTTATCTGAAAAATATTTTAATATAACTTTAAACGATCCCATTTGGCGATTTCTCCCTACCCCTTTGCCTTATACTTCCAAATATAAAATTTAAACGTTCAGATTAAAGACATTAATTTTTACTCACCAGACTTAAATTAAAATATAATAATTTGAAGTCTTTCGAAGGGAAAATATTTTTAGGAGAAAATGGGAGAAATTTTAATAACTTTTGGTGAAATATGGAAGAACTTTCAACAACAATGCAAAATTACACAGAATAAAATTTGACAAAAAGTTCTATAATATTGCTTAAATTCATAAAGATATTCTATTAATATTGTTCAAAAATTTAGAAAGAAAAATAGGAATTAGTATACAAATCCGGTCTTTAAATAATAATGATATTCTTTGATTATTTATATTACACAGACAAATTGCTAAGAATAAACCAAAACGACCTTAACTAACAGCTAGTAGAAATCAAATTGACCTTGACATCAAAAGGGTAGAATCGAAACAAAGATGGAGGGATGAAAAACTAATTTAATATTTTAGTGAAGGCTATATTCATGGAGATGTATAAAATTTAATTGAAGCCATAATACTAAAAGGGCCGCCTAGCTGAACTTGTGTCAGGGATGTCGAGTTGTATAACTTAGCTGACTAAAAAAAAATTTAAAAGAGGATGAGGAATATTTTGTGCCGTATATATTAATATAAAAATATACACCCACACACAGAGATTTTTGATAGTTTCTAAAACGGTGTGAAGAAATCTTGAGAGAGAATAACTCCTACAATAATAATAATAAATGATTCCAAAATAAAATACACAGATTATACTTTATTAATTAGTGTTAACTCTATTAGATTAGACTTTGATATTGTACGAATGAAAGTGGGGGGAAGGGGGAGGAGAGAGATGGCAATCTGCCGTCGAGTCAAAGCGCGCCCTGGGCAAAATTGTTGCTACGGTAACCACCTGTGTTGCCAGATTTCCACTACACCTGCTCACTCCTGCAGCGAATACTGCCCGTCAATAACGCACAACACGATAATGTTGCAGTCGATCGGCCCTGCCTCTCAGCCTAGAACCCTCTACCCTCTCTAGAAGTTATATCAAATCTATATTATTACTATTAAAATTATATAAAAAAACAGTCTGTATGTCTGTCCGAAACTACCCCTTTTTTAGGGGAATTTCATTTTAGTAAGAACTTGAATATCACGATGAACGAATATTCATGAAATTTTTTTCATTGTGTAGATAATTTTACAGAGTAGGGTGGAGGTTATAAGCAATTTAGATTAGGGGGAGAAAACCCCCTTTTTAGGGGTGAAAAGCATAATTTTGTATGAAATGTGCTAATTTGGGCACTCGCAGATCGGATGAGGCCTCCCCGGGGTATGAATTAGTGAAAAATAACATTAAACATTTCAAGAGGCGTTTATTCCTCCCTCCTCCCCCTCCTTATAAATTATATTTTTTATTTTTCATCCGATAATAAAATTTGAAGGCGGACCCGGCTCAAAAAGTACGTATGTAAAAAATTATCTGGAACTAGAAAACGAGAGTTGGGTCACGTGAGTATTTACTGCCAATAATTTTTAAAAGATTTCTTTGTTGTTAGACTGATAAATTTCAATCACGACCTGAATGACAAAATAATAATGATATAACTAATTAATAAAATTGTTTGACTCTCTTATTATTACTTTGGACTCAGTGTCTTTCCACTAAAAAGCAAAAAAAAAAAAATAGCCAAAAAATTTTTTAATAGAAGAGGCAAGGGTGCACGGAGCGAAGCCCCCTGCTTAGATGCGCTGCTAATAAACTATAATTAAAATTATGATCCATATGACACTTTCATTAAATTTGGCATGGTGAATTAAAAGCTGAATATACGATTTGTTATAGATTGGAAAATAAAAGCACAATGCGAATATTTATTTTTCTTTTTAATTTTTTTGCCGATAATATTTCTGGTCGGGTTAATTTCCACCTCCAGAATAAAATCAAAATTACTTAATTAATTAAGTTATCATAAAAAAAAGACAGGCTTCGAAATGAAGAATTTTTATATCAGACAATCACATTAAAGACTTGAAGCCCCTTTCCTTCAGAGATCTTGTTTCATGATCTAAGGCTCAGTCGTTCACTTCCCGTCTTGAGAGACAAAATATATTTAAATTATATTGGCTATCAAAACGTGTATTTCCGGTGAAATCTCAACACCGATTTTTTTGCGATTTGTTTAACTTATTATCAACTTTACTAGTTTTGAATTATATGTAGCTCCTCCATTGAAATGAACGAAGCGTCAGTCCTATTAAATTTGATATGGATAGTAATATTAATAACAGAAATAAACAAGTAAAATGATCAGCAAAACATTTTTTATTATTTTTATTATTTTATATTTTATCAAACTTAGAAGGCCCCGGGTGGATTTCCGCATAATCCGCCGCTGATTAAGATAAATTACTTTTAGACGTCACCATTATTAATTTCTTTTCGCCATCAAGTTTTCTTTAAATTAGACAGAGGCAAACTTGAGCTGAACTTGGTGTAGATTGCTTTTTACAATGTTACTTTACAGAGCTTAAACGAAGGAATAGGGAGCTAATCCGAGCTTTGGGAGCTGAATTCTATATAATAATTTATTTTAATTATTCTAATAACCTTCAAAGGCGGGGCATGGAATAGAATACAGAGATAGATGGTCCGATCCCATCAATAAAAATACAACCAGATTTAACTTTCAGGTATGCTGAATACTAATCTCTACAATATTATAATCCGGGAATGTTTGCCATGGCAGGCTGCAGGATGGCTATTGAGTGTAGCGTCATGATGACGTGGAAATCATAGCATGGGGGTAGAGTTTGACATTTATTTCTAAAAGTGAGGTTAGTTTAACTAATAAAGGAAAATTGTATTGGGGGATATAATGGTATTTAATAAATAAAAAAACTTATTTAAATAAATTTTTAAGGAAAGGGATTAATTTGATAAAATCTGCATGTTTGATCTCAGGAGGGTAACTGAGTCATTTTTACGGGAGCGGAGTGGAAAACGTCAGAAGTCAAGAAAATTTTGAAGATTTTGTAAATAATATTCGAGATTGTTCCCCTGAGACCTCACGTCTAGATAATTTATTAGAAAAAATTTTTTTGCATTTTATTTACAATTTTAGACCCGAAAATTTTTTCAAAAGTGGAAGTCTCCTCTCTCTCCCCCGCCCCCCCCCCCCCCCCCCCCCCCCCCCCCCCCCCCCCCCCCCCCCCCCC
>JAAAKE020018094.1:0-10507 GCA_010014785.2 Anisolabis maritima
TTTATTCCTCTTTATTTTATAAACTCTTATTGTTCCTGGAACAAATTGCAAAGACACAGACAGACAGACCATTTTGCGAGATCCATTTTTTTAGACCCTGGGGACGTCAAAACGTATTTTTCCGTTGAAATCTCAGCATTGATTCATTTTGCGATCGCAATACTTTCTCTCTATATATTACATATATAGGTTAGAGAAAGTAAAAATAAAACAAATTTTTTTTAAATTTTTATAGGAACTAAAAAGAAGAAAGCAACTTTTGTATAAAATTGTTGAATATTTATGACAAAAAATAAAAGCGTTCCCATTAATGATATTTTAGAATTAATGAGCGCCCCCACTTTTATTTTTGTCCTAAATATTCAACAATTTTATATAAAAAGTTATTTTCATCTTTTTAGTGCGTTTTAAATAAAAGGGTTTTCAAAATTGTTTTTTATTTTTATTTTTTTAATATAATTTAGTATATTCATTTATTCCTCTTTATTTTATAAACTCTTATTGTTCCTGGAACAAATTGCAAAGACACAGACAGACAGACCATTTTGCCAGATCCATTTTTTTAGACCCTGGGGACGTCAAAACGTATTTTTCCGTTGAAATCTCGGCATCGATTCATTATCAAAATAGGTATCCCAATTTTTTATTTATTTTTTAATTAATTGTCCTTTAGGAAAGTCAAAAACATCAAAATGAGAATCCTCATTGTTTCCTTTTCCTTTCTGAATATTAACAATTTCCTTTAGATAAAAAAAAAAAGAATTTAGGTCAAAGAAACAGGTAACCATAAATTAAATTAGCTAATACTTAAAATGGATATTTAATTATTTGTGTTTATATTCTTAAATCTCTAAGGAGAATAAAAAAAAAACGATTTATATTCTAACTAAATGTCTCTTAATAAGGAAGCTTTTGCTTTTTATAAGAGAAGATTAAAGGATAAAAGGTAAATAAATATTTTTAGCAATTACAATATATTAATATAAAAAATTTTTGTTTTATTTAATTTCAATTCATTAGACCGTTTAATAAACTTACCTTTATTTTTCTGTTTAGTTAACAGAACATTTATTTACTAAGATGGAAATAGAACTTAATGTCCCTTAAATTGTGGGAGTCACTCTTTGTAGAATATTATTTATATTTGTCCCAAAAAAATGTAGTCGATTTACAATAATAATAAATAATAATAAAAATAAAATAATACAATACAATGAACCCAGATAAAAGGCAGAAAAAATAACAGTGTAAAAAAATGATGTGCCTAGTATTTTGTATCTGATTTAAGTGTAGGCATAAAAGTCCAAAGTGAATGCCATTTTGTTATAATATATAAATAAATAAAAACCTCTTTATATACTTTAAACGAACATAAATATATTTATTATGATATAATTATCCAGGCATATTTATTTAAATAAATTATGCCTCATTTTTTGTAATTTCTAAATCAAAATTTATTGAAACATTAAAAATGTTTATATTAAAATTTTTTTTATTTTGCTTTTTTGTAACGAAAATACTTAGTTCGTATATAATATAAATTGCCTAATCATTATTTTGTTTTTTAAGAATTGACTATATGAATATCAATATTCTCTTTCAATTTTACAAATTTATCATTTGATTTGATTTGATTTACTGGTTAGTGAGTGAGATTGTCATCTTGTTAAAGGCGACACGGAGTAACTCGACTAATCGATATCAAATTCCAAGCTTCTAGTGGTAATCTCTAGAGCAGTGTTTATTAAAGTGATCCATGATGAAGTCGCATGTGGTCTATAAATTTACTATCTAAACCAGAGATTCCGAACCTTTTTCACGCATCGACTACCTTATAGATATTAAGTGTATTTTTTCGGAAATTTTATCAATCCCTAAAGATTTTTAATTCTACTAGTAGAGATTTTTCAGATTCGCATTCCCTTTTGTCGAATTATGAGTAGTTTCGGGCTGACGAAATGGTAAAACTTTTTTTTTTTTTTTTAATTTTTAATTAAAAAAATATAATATTAAATAATGAGTAGAGAGGTCTCTTAACGTGTATTTCCTTTATAAGAAGGTCAATTGTTGCTCGTTTCTCTATTTTTAAGGTCAGAGTGTTGTATATCAATGGAAGTAATAGGATTTAAATTGGGTTTGTAAACGAGTGGCTGATAACTCCGGAGGTCACTCATCCATGACCAGACCACACAGCGGCATTATTAGCCTAACTATAAACTTTTAATGGATAAAATGGATGAAGAGAATATTCAGTTTACCTCAGCAGTTCTTAAGCAACAACACATCTGTTATTAATGATAGCTCTAGGCAAATTAAAGGATCGGGATTCGATCGTCAACCTGAATAGATTTTTTTCAATTATTATATATATCATTTAAAAATACAAAAAAATTTTTTTTTTTATTTACAACTTCAAGGTGGATGTTGTCCAACTTAATACTTCAAAAAGCTTCAAAATTTCTGTAGTTTTTTTTTTGGGCTATTTAAGTTTGATGTTAGTGCTAATGAATTCTTTTTGAATTTTTTAGTTTTATTCATAGTGTTTTTTGTATAGTTTACAGGTGCAACAACACTGTTTCGGCTTTCACTATTTTCAGAACTCTAATTGGCTCTAATAATCATATTGAATTGTAAGAAATCCTAAGGCTTTAAAAAAAAATTTTTTTTTTAATTAGAGGGTTCTTTGCTTGTCAATCCCTTACCGTACGTTTCACAACCTTTTTACATTGTCATGCCCCTTTCTTAAATAGGAACTCCCTTGATTTTGATTATATTTCCGAAATCATTTAGAAGAGCGATTATAAAATTTCCTATTGGTAATTAGTAGTTAATTTTGATTTTTTATATTTGTCAATTTATTTATTTATTTAGTCAACAAAATATTATAAATTATATAAATGGAATATACGTAAATACATATTTATTTGTCGTTTGTTGTGTTGGAAGGAAAATGAATTTTGTGGCTGGTTAATTTGTAGTTTAATTTATGCTCATTAATTAAACATTCAAAATACAAATGATATAAATCTATTAACATGGGAGAATATATATATATGTATGAGAGAAAGAGAGGAAGAGTATTAGAGAGGAAGCCTTTTTTTAATTATCAAACAAGAGTAGTAATCATAATTATTTTCAAAATATTTTTCTCTAATTTATTAATGATAATTGTATGTAAAATTTAATCATAAGTGTTGCTATATCGTATTATCAGTCAAAAATAACTGATGTTAAAATAGACCTAGTTTTTTCTAAGATTTCCATTTGCTCTTGGGTGTTAGTGAGGGAGGCAGTAACCTCGTTATTGTTAGTGAGAAAAAAAGTACAGCGAACTCGACGCGAGAAGCTCAGCTTTTTTACCATTTTGTTTTTTAAATTTTTTCTGTTTTATCTAATTATTTATTTTTTATTTGTATTTGATTATCTGGATTTTTTATTTTCCGGACACAATTAGTCAGGACAATCGAATGAATAGTATATTAAGAAAAATTTTATTTAAAATAATTTAATTTGAGAAAGGTTTAGAGGGGTGACCTGAAATTTTTTTTTTTTTTGTTTTTTTTTTTTCAAAATTCCGAAATAATTTTTGACTTTTTTTTATAAATACAAATAATTTTGTAAAATTAGATGTAATTTACCAACTAATTTGGTTCAAAATCACATATAAAGAGAGAGGCAGTCAGATCAAAGGACCTCAAAATGTATATTTCCGTTGAAATCTCGAGATTGGCCTTCGCAATTCTTTCTCACTATATATTTTATATATAGGTTAGAGAAAATAAAAAAAGTCAATTAAACTTTAAAAAAAATTCTTTATTTTGTCAACTCGAAAGTAAATTTACCAACTCTAAGAGACTTGGGACCCCCTTCCCTAATCGCCTCAGAAGTGTGGTTTATAATAGATTGATAATTTTAAAAAATGTTTATACAAATGATAAAATTTTAAATCACAACATTGCCTTAAATTATTCGATTTAAATTTGATATGCGTCGAGTGTTGCGAACATGACTGGAAAATCTTATATTTGATCATCAAGACCCAAGGACATAATCAAAGGGGAAGGGAGGTAATATGATCCCTCCCCGAAAATACAAAATTTTAGGTTTTCTCAATACCACTTATCTGTCTGGGTATTTCAGTTTAATTTCACCAATAACAAAAATAAAAAAAACCAGATGATGTTAATTACGCGATTTTAAATTTTCCACTTTTATTTATTTTAATAAAAAAATAAATAAAACAAGTTACCAGGCCAGTTTAATGGGACAACTCGTCTAGTTTTGCGACAACAATCTCCGTGTTTTATTTATCCTTTTCACACCATTCATCTGCTCTACAAATTCTATATAAATAGAAAATAATAATAATGAATTTTTTTTTTGGAATTAAAAATATTCTATTCTAATTAATAAAAGATTTTTTAGAACTGATAAATGAGGCCAAAGTAGTTAAGTCTAGAAACTGCAGTTGTAGTAGAGAAAAGAAATTTGAACTTTTATTATGAAACTGCTTTTATAAATAATTAATAAAAAGTTTGTCCCAGCCATGAAAAAGATTCTAAGCAGAGAATAAAAGAAATAGAAATAAGTAGGACAATTGAAAAGCACCAATTTTTGAAAACTAATAAATAATTGGACTTAACCATTTTGTCTTCTTAACAGCTTAAATAGAGCTTTAAAATAAAACCAAGTAGGAGTTTTAAGTGCGGCTTGTTTCTATCCTATCACGATTGACTGAGTGAAAGTGGCGAGCAAGTGAGCCAAGTAAACAATCTGGCGATGCAAGTCGTTGCTTGCATCCAACAACACACAACAACCTACGCAGTTAGATCACCATAATAATAAAATCCTTTAATGGAAATGCCAACAGGCAACCTTGCCAGCCATTCCGATTATGCAAAAGGAAATTCAGAGCATCCTCTAGAGGGCCTAATTACCCTTCAGGGCCATTAACAACAATCAATATGATCCCTCACCACTAATACGTCAGGGATTAAGAATTAATTTTCTCTAACCTTCTCTTGTGGAATTATTATTATAAGCGGTAAATAATCGCGACACATATGAAGGATATGGATAGAGTAATAATTTGGTTAAAAACAAGGGAGAGAATTTAAAAAACCTCTTTTTACAGACATAATTACAATAGAAACTCGATTATCTGAATTAATTTGGAATAGTCGGATAATCAAATACAAATAAAAAAAAAAGAAAAAACCGGAAAAATTTAATTGAATAAAAATAAATTTAAAAAATGGTAGTAAACATATAAAGAAAGTCCGGATAATCGATTTTCTCCTGTAAATCATAAGGTGGATCCCTCACCAAAATAAGGTATCATGATTTGGTGAGGCAGGCAAAGTGAGGTATCTATATCCTATTCATTGACAGATCTTAGCATCAATAAAGAACAGAGGGTTGTTTTTTAATATTAATCCCCCCTGTAATTCAGTAATTTTATATTTAAATATATTCTAAACAGCCAAGCCCTTAAGGCAGTGAAAGGACTTGTTTTATTAACCAAGGGTAAATTGCTTAATCCTGGCCAATAAATAATAGGCATACAATTAGTTTAAATAATTATGGATGGATAACGGGATAATAAAATTGATTTGGATGAAAATCAAACCAACCCCTGGGTGTCAGAGTTTAACTTTTTAAATATCAATAGAAGTGGGGGGAGATAATAGTAATTATTTCACCAGAAAGTAATTTTAGAATAGCTAATTTTGGTAGGAAGCTGAATTTAAGCATGGTCTTAAAATTCGATAGTCCACTGCCTTTATATGCTCTGCTAATCGACTCCTCACATTAGAAAAATATTTTTTTTTATATATATTTTATTTAGCAGTTTAAAAGTAAATTGTTGTTCATTCATTCAGTCAATAAATGTCAAATTTAAATAAAAAATTATATAATAATGGGTTTCTAAGATTTTGAAGTAAAAAAAATAAAAATAAACAGAGTGAAATAATGTCAATGTCACAATAAATATCCCATAAAATCATAAAAGTTTCATATTGAAGACTAATTTGTTATTATAATTATTTAAATAATTTAGTTAACAGAAAGAGTTATAAAATTATTAAGTTAATATTAGTAGGCTAAGAATGTAATCTAGGTGGCGTATGCAAAGTAAAAACGAAGATTCAAATGAGGCTATAAGGTCAGACCCATATATCGAGATTAAATTTAGAATAGAGTGTGCATGTGATGTGATGACGACGATCAGTAGCATGATCATCGTATTTGTCCGAGTCAGCTGCTCTCTAACAGACGCACCAACACATTCACACTAAGGTATAAGTAATGGAATAATTTTTACTTTTTCATTAAGTAGTCATTAAAATAAAAATTCGAAAGCCTTTTGCAATTATTTTTTTCATTTACGAGATAGTATGCATATTTGTTAATTCTACTGTTCTAAATATGAAATATAAATAAAATAGGGAGTTTAATAATTGGCAAAAATTTTAATTTTTTCAACTATTTTCATATTTTTAATTCAGAAATAGAAAAAAATCAATCTTGCATGTGTGTATATGAGTGGAATCTCTCCTATTTTGAATCAAAAATGTAAGAAAATTCCAAAGCCAATAAAAAACATAATTTTAATAAATAATTAAATTCGATATATAAACTTTAGTGAAAATAATAAGCAAATGTGAAGATCCATCGTGCAAAAAAATTTTCTCAATTCCCACTACCCTTCCTTTGTATGGTAGTAATGTTAAATTTATTTATTTTTATATGCAATTGTCAGCAATTTTAGGAAATATTAATTTCGCGGTCTTAAGTTAAACTCATTGAAATGGAAAAAATAAGGCATTCGCGGGAGTCGAACCTACGTTCTTCCCGAGGTTTACACCCTTGGGTGTTTTAATCTAGAAATTGGTAAATATTAATGGTGAAGAGCAAAAAGGCAGAAGTATATTTATTAGTAGGATATTTAAACAATATAATCACCTGCTAATATAAAATACACTTCTGCCAAAAAATTAGATTTTCATAATTTATTTTGGTTTAATCTCTGGAAGCCAAGGCCGAAATGGACGATTTATTATTATATATTCTGTTGATCAGAGTTTCTCAAAATTTTTGCCTCACGACCCAACATATTTGATTGGTATTGTTGACAAGGATTTATTACCCACATATTCGAAGGGGGAATATTGAATTAATAATTTTCTTCAACCATTTGTCATTTCGCGACCCATTTAAAATGTAACGCGACCGGATATTATGTTGAGAAACGCTAGGAATGGGATTTTATGTATTTGAGTCGTTTATTTTGAAAAAGGCCTAAGTCAATTTAAGAGGCCCGTGACTGCGTTTTTCAGATCTGTCCCAAAGCGGACCATGCATGCGCAGTAGTTAATCTCCGGAGAAATTTAAGGTCTGTGAATGCGAGGGAGAGATCTAGAACATTCAATCGGAAAAGCTGGAGATATTTGGATAAAGTTTAATTTTATAAAACAATAAATCTAAAATTACAAAAAAAAAAATATTTTTATTTACGCTACTTGAAAAAATTTTGAGAAAATTCCATCTTCTATTTGGATTCTGTGTAGAATCTTTCTTATACCTCTATTTTATTATTATTATCAATTTCCAAATAGAGATATAAGATCTGTTAATTTATTATATTAATTATATCAAATTTTGATTGATAACAATAAATTGAAAGTTTAATTATATTTTGATATAGTTTATTAAGAAAATAATTTTGATCAGTCTACTATCAGAGAAGCATGACAGCAGACGCGCCTTTCCATATATAATGTCGGTAATGATCGGCTTGTGAGCTATCTTTATCGAGAGTTCATAGTTAATAAATATTTATATATTTTTACCTTCTAATGAGGAAATGAGGAATAATTAGATGCGTCGGCCTACCTGTATTAAAAAGGAATGAAACATCAAAATAGAGTATTTAAAGATAAAAATTTGTTGAGAAAAGAAAGATTATGTATAAGCAATTCTGACAAAGTCCTATTAAAAGAAGAGTTGCAAAATTTTCTAATTTGTTTTTATTATTTATTTTTATTTTTAAAAGTAATATATACTAACAATACTAACAACTATTAATTTTTTGTTAAATTTTAACAAATTCCCATCAAATGTCTATATTTATGATTTCAAAAAGTGAATTGTTTTAAAGTCTAGTTCCCTGATGGATACATCGAATATAGTTTTGTGTTATTCACTTGTAGACCTGCAAAAGCATTCTATCTAACCTTGATGGGAAGTAGAAGAAGGAGAAACTTTCTCTTTGGTGTCTTATGTATGACACATATTTTGTCCTATCATTTCAGCTATACATCTAGCCGAGTTAAGAGTATTTAATAAATTTACTTATTTCTTATTAAAATAAATATATTAAAATATCAAAAAGTTTTATGTATATACAATAATTTTTTTAATTTTGTAATTATGTGTATTAGTTTTTAGTTGTTGTAAATGAAGTGCTAAAAGTGGAACATGGATGAAAAGTAAAAATGAGAAAAAATAAGAGGCACAGGAAGGTCAAATTAGATTGCCTAAAAAAAAGAAATGATAAATATGATTATAACAAATAATAATACATATAATTATAATTTATTTGTATAAAATATAAAAAAAAGTGGACTCTAGATATAAAATTTTTTGTAATTTGTCTCTACAATGTACCTTAACAGTGTCACAGAATGAATGACGATGAACGACCTAAACATTGTAAATCAAAAAAATTTATTTATTAATGATAAGCTTTAATTTCAAATGAGAATTTGGGTAAAAAGTGTTAAAAAAAGGATCAGCACCCGTAAGTATGATATGTACGGCTTTGTGTATGTTACATTTTAATATAATTTTTATTGTAATGCATTTTTTTTTATCTTTTGTAATTATTTGTTAAAAAGGGCAAATAAAAAAAAAAGATTTATTTAATCCTTAATTAGAAAATAAACATCTTAAAGATGACAGCCCTAAAAAAAAAGACAATTTGATTGAAGAGGAAAAAAAACTTTTTAAGAAATATTATAAAGTTAATAAATATTCTTCAAACCCGAAAGATCTTTGGATGGATAAGAGGAACAAAAGAAAAACTTTACAAAAAGATTAGAGAGAGAAAGAGAGTCTCTTAATGAAAGCTCATCTCTTCAAAAGAAGAGAATTCCTCTCTTCTCTTCTCTTTTCTTTTTAAATGCATTTTGGTTAAGGTACTAAAAATTATGAACCATCATTTAACTCTTTGCCTTCTGCTTTAGAACCAAATAATAAAATCAGCCCAGTTGCAATCAATACCATGTTAAAAGTCAAGTTTCTATAATAGATGATCGTTTTAAGGCGTTATGCTCGCTTTTAATCTGGCGCAAATATCAATACAAGTCATATAATATTTTTCCGTTAATAAGCTAGAAATTATTTTGTGACATAATCAATTAAGTTAAAATATGTTATATAAAATTAAATAAAAATATTTGAATATTAAGTAGAAAGTATGCAGTATAAATGCAAAAAATGCAATATAAAAATTTTTCATATTTTGAATGGTTTTGGCAAAAAAAATACGTCATTTGTTAGGAGGGTGCAAAAGTTATTATTCAACTCATTCACCAAAAAATTATTTTATTCAAAAAAAAAAAAGGCCGCAAAGAATAACCAAATATTGTATAATAAGAAAAGGGAAATTTGAAGAGGAGATTAGCCGAGGGAAGTTGAGATAATCTAGGCTCTTGATTGCAAAAGTCTATTCTCGCCTGCTCCCCTCAAATTTTATTTCTTGATACATGGCTCTCAAAAAATCCTATCCCGCCAATAAAAATACAACAAAGTTTTAATTTCAAAATTGTATAATTTATTTATCTTTAAATCATAATTAAGCCTTTATTTCTCTCAATATCATTTCAATTTATTGCAAATATTTCGGGTTTCAAGTTAGAACAAAATTGCCATAGCCTCTGTGCCTCTTGACAAATTAAACTCAACAGAATTTATTTTGGCACTGATGAACCTCATATGAGGTTTGCAATAAATTGAAGTGAACTTGAGAGAAATAAAGCCTGGTTTCTGACATCCAGAGAGTACATTATTTTAATAAATATTTGGTTTTGGAGAAAAAAAAGACCGACATTTGGAGGCTGCAGTAGGTTAGTATATCCAAAAATTTTCTTTTACTGATAGCAAATATTAATCAAAAAATAAAAAATAAAGAAACGGAAATTTGAAGAAGGTATTAAGGGAATAATGTAATTCTATCAATGATGAATCTTCATTTTCAGTAAAAGGATCGTCCCCAGTATAATCGCCAGAAAATAATTTCCTAGAATAACCTGCCTTTTATATTTCGAGATTGCGCTAAACTAGTGCTGCTGACGCTTCTCTGGTAAAAGTTTGACATTTTTGATCGTATACGTACTCAGAACGTATTGACATTCGAGCGCTATTTGTGTAGTTTACAAAAACTTGAAATCATCTCGGCTAAAAATGGAATTAAATCGTGAACATTTTCGAGCGATTATTT
>JAAAKE020018116.1:0-28111 GCA_010014785.2 Anisolabis maritima
GATATATTTATATACGTATATAATTAATGAATTTATATATGTATATATAAATATATATAATAATAACACTTCACATGTTTATCTATATTACCATACAGAAACATTAAACGAATTATTAATAAAATGATAAAATTAAATTTATGTAGAAATATTATGAATTAACATGAATATATTTTTTTTTCTTACATTGTTATAATTCATAAAGAATATTGAAGTTGAGGAGAAAACTAAAGGAGATTCTTTCCTTCTAATCACCCTTGGTTTAAATGTGTAAGAGCAATGTGATTGGACAGTGGTCACTTCCATAGACCTCGCTACGGATGATGTTGTCACAGAGGCTGGGAGCAAGACGTTCTGACAGAATGAAATAGTCCAGTCTCCTGTTGGGCAGTTTGGAAAAAAATAAATAACACATCCTTATAATGATCTTGTTTTTAAATTTGATTCGTAGTTCCGAAAATAACTCTTACATTACTTTTGTTTCGTCTCAACAGGATTTAGAGGATCTTGGCATTGTGAAAATTTATATTATATATTTATTTCCCGAAAAAATGTTATATGATGGTTAAGGGATTTATGAAAATTTTGAGTTTCTTTTAGAAAATATATTGGGTCGAGTAAAAAGTAAGTTCGTATTTTGACTGGCAGATTAAGATTATGATTAAGACGAATTGTTTGCTGTTGCGGTTGATTTGACAACAGAAGATGCCCTAAGTAAAAGTATATCAGAAATAGTTAATAAAATTTCGTTGTGATATTAGAGGTACAGGTGCTAGGGTGCCATATTTCTTCATGGCAACGCTAGATCTCACCCATCTTTGGCAACCAGACAAAAACTACTGCAGTTTATTCGGGATGTCTTGTCTCAGCCATATTATTTCCCTGATTTATCACCTTCTGATTCCCATTTTCTCTCCAGAATTCCCTTAATGAAAAAATTAAATTACATTAAATTTCTTTGGAGCTCTTCAAAAATGCATTGATCATTTTTGCCTCTGAAGCTAAGGTAAGGATGAAATTTTTAATTTTTAATTTTAATTTACCTCTAAGATATCGAATAAAACAGTGCATAAATTGTTGAATAAAATTATTTTTAACATGAAAATTTTGTTTTTCAATTTTAACTAAAAATGCGAATTTTTTTTACTCAACTCAATAAATTATGGAAAATGGCGTTAATCTTGCACGCCAATCTAGTGATCTAGTGATCTAGTGATCTATTGTGCCCCCAGTTACTTGTGCCCTTGGTTCGTGAAGAATCTTCAAACTCTCCAAGTGTGTTGCCTCACAAGAGGTACTAGGGATGGTGAGTTCCAATCCATCAAGCCCTTGGTTTGGTGCCTGTTACTGGAAAGGGAATTATTATTTCCCCCATTATCTCAGTAGAAGACGTTTTGGGCTATGTTGGATTTTTGCGACTAGTCGGAATCTACCCCGAGTTGTGTTGTAACTTCGAATATGGTTGAAAAATAAATTTAAAAAAATAATTATTATTATTATTGCAAAAACTTCTTTGTTTATTAGTCTGTAATTATAGGCATTGATTAAAAATTTACTACTATGAAAGTAGTGAAGTGAATATTTAAGATTTTGTCAAACATCTGTGATGTTTAGAGAATAATAACAATGTAAACATTGACACCGAAAAATCTACAATAAGAGACTAATACACAAAGCAGTTATTTATTTGGCACAAGTCCTTTTTTCTCTGATAAAGAAATTAATAATTTACCAGCCGGTGTTTCTAGATCTAGCATTGCCCATATAAGTCCAAAAGGTGTAAGCTCCTGATTTATCAGGATAGAGTTTTCTATAAGTGTCGATAAATCCCTCTTTGAGAAGATCAGTCAATCCATCACGTTCTTCCTGTGTAAAACCTGCTGACTTTGTATTTGTTTTTGGATTTGCCAAATCTAAAAAAAAAAATAGAAATACCAGTAAGAATAAATTGAATATATTCTTGATTTGAATAAATTATAAATTACTTAAAACAGTACTTCTTATACTCTCTAAACAGGGACAATCACTGAACATCTCCTGTACACCACCGCTTTTATAAAGAATGAAGGATAAATAAAAAATATTGCTTTTTCTTAAACTTAAATTCATATATTTTTTTTTTTGTAAAACTAAAATATTTAACCTTTGGCGGCGAATTACCTTTGGTCCAACGCATTGGTTGAGAAATGCTTACTTAAAAGTGTTATTATATTAAAAATGATTTATCAAACGTGGAAGATATAAAATTTTTGAATAATTCAATTGATATATTCATAGGAAACCAAATGAGGATATCATCATGTTTAAAATTTGATTTATTGTCTGCCATATTAGACAAATTTTTAAGTGATAAATCCTCTGAAGTGCTTCCAGAAAAACAAATATTAAAAAAATTTTAAATAATATTACCTATAGGTTCATGGGCGACATTTAAATCACCACAAAGAATGACGGGTTTTTTTTCATCAAGCGATTTGAGATAGTTCCTTAAGTCTGGATCCCATTTCATTCTTTTTGGAAGGGTGACTAAACCTCTTCCGGCATTGGGAACATCTGTAAATAAAAACAAAAAATTATTATTTTGGAAAGAATAAGAAAATGTATTATTAGGAATTCGAACAGCAATAAGGAAAGTTTGGACTGATAATAATCTACTAAACAATTAGTATAAAAGGAAGAGAATCTCTCCCCTTCATGGGCGAGAGGTTAAAGATATTGACATTGTCAATATTGATAACCTTAAAAGCCAAGGGGTGTGGTGGGTCCGCAGTCCAAGGAATATTTATTTAAATCAATTGGATAACATAATGGTGTAAATAGAAATGCCTGGATTACAAGTATCATAATAAATATATATCGTTTAATGTCTCTATGGCCTCAGATGCCGAAAAGACTTTAAAAAAAAAAGGAAAAGAATTTAAAAAATTAATAATATTCTCTTTTGGCCAAGGTCAGAGGGGCAGGAAATATCATAGGGTTTGTTTAGCAATCACCAAAATATAGGAGTATACTAAGAAATCTCAAGAAATCTTTTATATATCATGATCATAATATTGTTATTATTTATTGGATCCCCTCTCTAAAAAATTCTTCTCGAGGGGAGACTATGTGAAGCAGCCTGCACCCGGATTCACTGACTATTACAAGTTTTAATTATTATTATATTAATTATATTAAATTTTTATATTATATTTAAATATATTATATTTAAATAATAGATTTTAAAAATAAAAAACCATAGATACGGAAAGAAAGTGATTTTCGAAATTTCTCTATTCCTTCGAATCCTGGGGAAGAGTCGGGATTCGAATTTTCTCAATAATCAAACACTCTAGAAATAGAAAAGATCAACTTCAATCCTAATTAAAAGGGGAAATTGAAAATATAAAAATGTGTAGAGTAGAGAGAGAACCAGATAAAGATCAAATTTTGAGTTTATGAAAACAATGAGAGCGCCGTGAAAAAGTATTTAGTAGAAATAGAAATTCAGGAAAAGTGAAACAAATTGAGATGCGAAGATTCGATACCTTCTACCCTCTCTATGAATTTTCGCTATTATTAATTAATAATTGTAAAATATATTATTTGAATTAAAAATTTAATTTTAATAGTGATGTTAGTGGGCGTGGGTGTTAAGCCGTTTCACTTTAAAAATTTTTTACAAGCGAGATTGGATAATTAATAATAAATATATGAGCATGATATAGATTCCTTTTTTTTTTGCATTACCGATATTTTAGCATTTGGATTTATGGAATAATTAATATCCATCTCTTTGTAGTAGATATTACTTTCTCGTTATTATTAATTAATGATATCATAAGAAAAATATTATTAGAATATAATCAGCAGCGGATTGTCTCCGGGTCCTAGCAAAATTAAAAATGGGGCCTGATTATGTGTAGTGGGCCTAGACCCTTGTGTCTTATTTGTTAATTGGTTTATTCGAACCTGTTATCAAAAATTCCAGATCGAAATGTTTTTTGAATTTTATGATATCTCAAAAGAAAAATTCGAAATTTTTTTATATATTTTTGAATGGCTGTGGATGAATTTTTCCAATTATAAATAATATAAAATATTTTATAAATACGTACAGGCAGCAACCAAATAAAATTTTTCATATTCAGCAGTAATAATTCTTCCTTCAGAATCATGCTCTTTATTATCTAAACCATATTTGACCTCAATTGGTTTCTCTTTGGAATATATTCCCACTCCAGCATATCCTTCTTTTTCACCTAAAAATAAAAATATTTTAAATATTAATGAATATTAAGATTAAAAATAAAAAATATTTACTTGACACCCAATAATTATGATATCCTTCGATTTTGGCTTCTGGAGGTATTTTCTTCTCATTGCATTTAATTTCTTGTAGGCAAAAAATATCAGGATTTTCATGTTTAATAAAATCCAAACCATTTTTCTAAAATAATCAAAAAAAAAAAGCTTTAAATCTAATTTGTTATACATTTTTTATATAGATGTAGAGGACCAAAGATACCTTCAACCAACTTTTAATTCCACCGACATTCCATGTTGAAATTTTAAAATTCCATTCTTTACCGTCATCAGAGGTTTTATTGCTACTAAAATCAATTGAATCATAATCGGTATCTGTTTTATTCATTTTTTTATCTGTAGCTGCTTTCTTCTTTGAAGAACCTTCAATGCCATTTTCTTCCTCACTTTCTCCTGTGAAAATAGATATATGTGAATAAATAAATTAAATACTTTTTTAGGAGAATTTTTTTTTAAAGATATAATATTTATTGGACAAAAATTTGCAAAATATCAAAAAAAATTAATTGGACCTTTAATTGGTCAGGCAGAAAGTAGGAAATTGCCCGTCCGAGCAAGAGTGACCCTCGAAAGTGTAGCATGAATTAAAGCATTATGGTATTGTGAATGAAGAAATATGCCAGAGTATGGAAAGCATGGTCAAGTTCCGCCTTCTTATGCGAGGATGCGTAAATGGAGTATCTCTCTTGGTCGGACGTGCTACAATTGGCAAAATTTGTTAAAAGACAATATTTTTATTGAAAAAATTAAGTGCAGCATATCTGCAGCAAAGGAAGATTCTTGAGGCATCAATCCATACAATTCTATTTACAAAAAAGTTCTAAAATGTTAAAGGTGTTATAGATGTTTTAAAAAAAATTGAAAAATTATGAAAGGAAATTGAATCCGAAATAAAAAAGAGCCAAAAAACAGAAAGAAAAGAACGAGAACGACATAAAATGAAGATGCTTTTTTAAATTTGCTGAATTCGTTCAACAAAACAAAAAAATTTGCCTATCTCCATTGATGACGTCCAAAATGTTTTCCAAAAAAAATGCCAGAATCTGATGCCGATTAAATCATCTATACAGATTCAATGGTTTTGAACCATTATTTTTTTCGTTTTTCAGTTTTCGTTTTAGTTCTGAGTGATCATTGGAAGACAAGTTGTCTTGACCGAAAAAACATGAAAATTTTTTTCGGTACAGTTTCCGTTTTAGTTCCTACTGTTTTTTAGGTTTCAGTTCCGATTCGAAGTTTAATAAATGTTTTTATAATTTTGAAAATGACTACTATTTGTATATCTTTTAAATAAGCATATTAAAATAAAAACTAAATCCGGTTCACAGCTTATATTTTAATGCGTAATACATAAAGAAATGTTTTCATATAAATATATACGCTGGTGCAAGTATAAAACATCCGTGTCAGAAAGGGTTCATACTGGCCCTAGTGGATCTATTGATGTAAACATTGCTTTATGGATTACGCAAAAAATAATCTATTAAAATATAAAATGTGAATCTGGATTAATAGAAATATATATATTTAGATTCTAGCCGGATTGCAAATTCCAAAAATCTTAACCCTCTCAAAGTGTTATGACTAAAAGATGGTCTCACTGCTTTCTCAGTTTTCCCTGCTTTTCTAGAATTCCGAGAATGGCCGCAGTATAATTTAAAAGAAATAAGATAATAGAATATATAAAAGAAGTTTCTTAGACTTAGTTACCTTCACTTCTGGATCTCTTTTTCCCCTTTTCTTCTTCTTCTTTCTCCTCCCCAACTTCTTCCTCCTCTTCTTCTTCTTGGATTACTTTCTTAGGTTTTCTTCCTCGTTTCTTACCAGTGGTAACGGGGGCTGCCGGCTTCTTTTTCTTTTTTGTTTCAGTAGCATCGAATGATTCATCAGAATCTTCCGAAACTTCTTTGTTACTTGCAGATCCATATTCATCTTCAGATTTATCATCAACTTCTTCATATTTAACAATTTTATTTGCGTTGCGTTGGCTTCGTTGCCGACCAACTATCGCTGTTTCGGATGATTCTTTTTCAGTTTTTCCATTTTTAGCCTAGAAGATATTAATAAATTAATTGATAATTTGATAAAAAATTTGTGAAATTAATGAATCACAAAGTAGAACCTTTGGATTTTAGCTCTATGATCTATAAATAGAACGAAAAAAATTGGAAAAGTCTGGCAAAAACTGTACTCAAGGGGGCTAATCAGCAATACTTCTAAAAAAAAATAGATAATATCCATCACGAGAGCAGAAAAGTTGAGCTGAGTAAAAAAATAAGGGAGGGACTAGTTAAAGTTAAATTGTAAGAGAGATTGATACCCTAAAAAAAAAAGTGAGATAAATTCGAGAAGGAAAAACTCAAAAAAAATTATAAATATGTATATGACTTTCGGGATTATCTTTTGATTTTGAATTGTTACTTACTTTGCTGCTTTAAAATAATATTTTTAATATAATTACAAAATTAATTGGAATAAACCATAATTTATGCAATTCACACTTTTATATATTCTCATTTAATGATAGCCCCTTCCGTTTATGTTCATCCTCAATATGTATTTCTTATAATTGGATCTCATGCCAAGCTGTATTCATAATGAATGTTTTTATAATTAATTTTTTTTTTAATTTATTTTTATTATTGTATATTTTTAATATGTTATTTGTTAGAGATGTTAATATAAATAAATAAATTCATTAAATACAACCTGCTTTGAGGCCCAAGTCCCTAGTGGCTAGGTCCAATCACACAACACAAATACAAATTACATAACACAAAACAACAAACAATTAACAAAATACAAAAAAAAAAAAAAAAATAATAGAAATGTTAACAACTAACATGTTCATATATTTTCATTGCAAAAATAAAGATAAAAACATAATTAAACATTGTGCGCAATAACACGTGACTAGGAGGAAATGACGCATTAGTCATCATCATCCCGATATTGCCTCAAATTGTTAAGAAACCTGGCCAAAACCATAACAAGGATGGCATGACCTTACTCCGAGTTAATTTCTGTGCTTGAGAACTTAATAAAATTCTCATACAACTCCAGTACCTTAGGACTTGTCAAAATTTATAATAGATTTAATCATAGGGGGAAGAGGACACAAATCAATACCAGATCCTACAAATGAATACAAACCTATATTTCCAAGGATCTTGGATTATGAATTTTCTTCCTATGATCAATCCTACTTAAAATAATTAGGCTCCTAAAGACTTACTTGATATTTCCTCCTTTCTAAAACTTCTAAAACTTTGATACGCTTTAAATATCACTTTCAATTTAGCCCATTCCCTCTTTTCTAATAAACTAGCCCAGCCTAACTCGCTAATCATTAAAGTAGGACTACTAAATTTATCAAATTATCCAAAAACAAGCCTAGTCACCCTCCTCTAAAACATTTCTGCTGCTAATGTCCTTTTATTTAAATCTATTGTATATTATAAAAGTTATTGAAATGTCTCTGATGTCAAACCTAAATAATAAAAACAAGTCAATTTTCTCCTATGGTCAGTGACTTGATAGTATTTATTAAATTTAAATTATAGATAGGCCACTGGCCTCCTACAGGTTTTTTTCACACACACTCATCAGTGTATATATTAATATGGAGTTTTTTTTTGGGAATTTTATATAACATAAACCTTAAGAAATAGGCTTACTAACAGGAATTAATATCAATAAATTGAACTATAAAATTTTTGGTCAAAAATATTTAATTTAAAAAAAAAATCAATATATATATGAAAAAATCTGACTTAATGAAATATATTAGAAAAAATTAGAAGATGAAGAAAAATACAAGTGAAGACAGAAAATAATTTTTTTTTTATTTTACTTTCTCTTGACTTTATTTTTTATATAATTGTAAACTTATTGTAAACAATTATATGTAAGGGCATAAAAGCAGTAGTTGCTAAATGCCTTATTTAATATTAAATTAATAAACCTTAAGGCAGAACAGATTGAGTTAGAAATGGTCTTAAATTAAAGATTTATGAATGAAAATCTACACTTTGAGGTTATCATTTTCATTCAAAGAGAATTTCTTAATTTTAAATAAGTTATATTGTTACTTAGTAACAAGAGAAAGTAAATAAAAAGAGTGGTAATCGTTTATATTTGTGAGAATTATTAGCACGGAATCTGTTTGTAAGGTATTATATTAATGAAAACCCCCGTGGCCCTGAGGTCAGAGATAGTGACAATGTCAATATGGATAACCTTCAAAGTTAAGGGTGATGGGTTCGGATCCCAGACAGTCTGATGAAAATTTATTTAAATCAATTGGAAGCATTTTGTTTAAATAAATATGCCTGGAAAGTCGGTATCGTAATAAATATATTCCAAAAACAAAAACAAAAATAAATTATGGAACATATTAAGCATTGATTGTGATCCAGTATTCTTAGTGATTTTTGTTTAAAGGAAGAATGGATATTTTTGTGTTGCATACAAACTTTGTTTCGTTTTGTCAAAAACGAATATTATATGGCCTAGAGAAAAAGATTAGCTAAATTCAAAATATTAAGAATTTGCTAGGTTTTTTTTTTATTAATGACAAATAATAATCGGCTATGTCGGAACGAAAGAGCAATTGTCTACTTGTGAAAGAGATGATTTAGATTTGTTAAAGCAAAAAAATTATTAAGTCTTGGATTAAATTCAAGTTACAATGAGCTAAGTCAAAGGTGTGAAACTTACGGGCCGCATGCGAGCCAAAACGAATATTTTTGCGGCCCAGCCACAAAACATATTCAATAATAATAACGACCATGTTTTGCACAATGTTCGCATGCTTATAGTGAAATTATGCGCAGGCGTGCCATTCTCCCTCTCCATTATTATTAGCAGCCTACCTATCACGCAATTAGTCTTGTATTGAATTACTTGGTACCTCTAACAAATATTTACTTTACGCATTCATATGTGTAGTTATTCTGTGGCTAGCAAGTTATGTTCAACAAAAAATAATTTTTATTAAAATGTTTTATTATTTTGTGTTAAAGGGTATTTATTTATTCCAGCCCTTTATATTCAGTATGTCTTTATCGAAACCAAGTTGTAATAAAACTAAACGAAAAATTGCTGATGAACAACGAAATTTCCAAAAAAAAAAAAAAAAAAAAAAAGTAGGAATAGGAATATTTTTGCTATGAAAGAAAAGATAAAATAATCTGCTTGATATGTGTAATAATGCTATTAATGTTCCAGTCATATCACATTAAACATCACTATGAACTTGAGTTTCTATGAATTTTGAAGTTTTTTTTTACTGCCCATTTAAACTTAAACCTTTTTATTTTGGCCCATGTTAGCCTTTGAGTTTGACGTGCATGAGCTAAGAGGATAGAAGCTTTAGTAATGAGAAATTTATTTTTTATTTGGCAAGAGCCCAGTATCCATCTTTTCTTTAAGGACTATTTAAAATTTCAAATTATTTTTATAATAATTAAATTATAAATTGTCATTGATATTGATAATAAAGTAAACTTGCAATCTCGGGGTCGGTTAGAGCTTGTGCAGGGTAAGAAGAAAAATGTTTTGGTAGGGTCCTAATATATATTTATAAAAAAGTATTCTATCGAAGTGGCATAAAAGAGCCATGTCAAAATTCTATATATTTATCCTTTGCGAGTGGATCTAACACCCACGGGCGCGGATCCCATTAATTTAATTAAAACCAAATAAACTGATTTATTTTTATTCAAACTAATTTAATTAAAGGCAAATATTAAAAATTTACTTAAAAAATTCTACACTTTTGGGCCAATGGAAGATAATCTTAAGGAGAGGATAATTAAATCCAATAGGATTAAAAACCTACTGAACCCTGTGAGAAAGGTTTGGAGTACCTACGGTTAACTTAAGGTTAAAACAGTGCATTTCTATTTAGGGAAAATGCGTGAATAAATGGGCAAAAAAGCAAGGAGTAGAATGACGCAATTCCACAATGGTGAGGGGCCGGAATATTTATAAGAAAAAAGCTCTGATAAAAGGCTAAGTGAAAAAATATTTTATTCTCTTTCCTTTTAAAAATAATCAAAACAATTCGTACTATACAAGTATCAATATATTACATATATAGGTAAGAGAGAAAGTAAAAGGGGGAATGAAAATAAATCCTGTTATTCAATCTTTATTATTATAAAGATCTTATCCTTTGATAATTTATAAACAAACGAAATGTTTTTTAAACCAAGTCAGTAATAATGTAATCTAGACAGATGAACAAAATATAATGAGAAAGAACAATCAATAATTAAATCAACATTTTTGTTTCTCATCCGTTCATTCACTCGCAATGTACCATAATCAACAGGATATTTCTACTCATTTCTATCAACATGATTGAATAATAAAAAGAATTGTTTGTGCAAAATTGTCCCCCCCCCCCCCCCTATTATTTAAATAGGAATTCCATCATATTGTTTTCGTATCTTACTGTTTGAATGTTGTAATTATTTCTTTACCTAATTTAATAACTTAATTCAGTAAAAAATCTAAATCATAAATCATATATCTGTTTTCACACTTTTTTAAACGATTTGTCCGGACAGCTTTTTCTCTCTGACGAATATATATTCAATCATCCATCCAATGTCCAGTGCGAAAAACTCATGCCTTTTTATTTTCTCTTATAATGGCATATGCATGTTGTAATCGTCCAAAAATTCGATGTCGAGATTTTGATTGTTCTTGAGTGCTAAATAAATAATTTTTCGAATTATATCTGTGTGTCTGTCTGTTCGTTAAGACGATGAATCAAGCACTCTTTAATGTAGGATTAAATTTTACATACGTGCATTACAGCAAAATTATAAATCTTTATCAATTTTTGGGCTATTTCCAAAAACGGGAAGTGGTACTTTACCTAAGTGCTTTTCTAAAAATCACGATAAATTAAATATGACTTCACGGAGATGAGTCAAATGTTGTACTTAACATTATATCAAAACAGAAGACCACGGTTAAAATTTGGTCCTAGTAGTGAATATAATTAATAATAAAGTTTTTCTAAAAATCATGTTAACTTAAAAATGAATTCACTGAGACGAGTCAAATAAAGAGATATAATTTAAATATATTTAGTACAACTACTTTCCCTATATATGCGTATGCGAGAAAGTCGAGGGGAGGCCACTCCGGATTTTTCTTTTCTTTCAAACATTTTTGGAATTTATTAAAATAGTTTGCACTACAAATCCACCATAACCGTAATTGTTTAAAAAAAAAACATTCATCTTACAAAATTTTTAATTACGAAAAATTTCGAATTCTCTCCCCTCTGCCCCTTAATGTAGCATGCATGCTCTTTATTGTACAAATGTGATCTAATGGGGAGGTGCTCGTTATATTAAAATTAATGGTTTGTTCTGACTATCTATAATTACAAGCGTTCCGTTATGACCTGCTTATATTTTATCATGCTATATTATTTTAATGCGATAAATTATTATCGATTATTGATTTTAATTAATTTTAATATAATTTTACTAGAAATTTCATAAAAATTATAAAGGTGTTAAAGTTTTATCTGAAATTGAAGGCAAAGCCTCATCCAAAACTAATTAATGATAAGGCCCTTGGATGCCAAAACCCGATTGAAGACGTTTCGGAGAAAATTTATTTGTCCATCTTCAGGCGCTTGTAGGCTATTTGTAATTAGGCTCAAATTTGACATAAGTAGTTGTGCGTAATATAGCATATAATATTCCCCCCCCCCCGTGTCCGAGAGGTTAAAGATATTGACATTGTTAATACGAGTACATTCAAGCCAATAGGGCCGGCTAAACCCTATCATACTAAAATTTAAAATGGATTTTAACGCATTTACACAAAAAAATAGTAACATATGTTAAAATCGATTCCAAACTAATTTTAAATGTATATATTATAGACTAGACTGTTTGTCTAAAGCAGAGATCTCCAAACTATTTTGTCCGTGGGCCTGAATCTTATAGCTGAAATAGGGCGAAGGTCGTATATTTTTGATCAACCGAATAATTTCATGTTTTATTTTCTTCAATTTCGAAAAGCAACTTGTTCAAGAGATTAATTTATGGTCTATTATATATTTCATTTTCGAAAAAGATATTAGTATGTTTAGAGAGATCCCCAAAAATGGAGATAAATTTGGGTATTTTAATATAATCGCTCTGCGGGCCAGATGAAAGCTGCTCTTGGGCCGGATTCGAGCCCAGTGGCCGTTGTTTGGTGATCCCTGGTCTAGAATGAGAGCAAAGTTGTTTTATAAGTTCGCCAAATTTCTAGTTAAGCCTTTGCTTAATTAAACCCTTCTTTTGTGACAAACTCATTAAGCTAAAATTTCAAAAATATTTGTATTGTATTACTTTCATGTCAAAAATGTTAAATCCAAGAGGTTTTTCTAAACAAATGTTCTTAATAGTTCATTTATTCACAAAAATCTTTTTGTTTTACAATCACCCCATTTTTGCTAAATTATTTATTTTCCTTCTGATATTTTGTATTTTCTCTCTCAAAAGTAATTGGATGTATCTTTTGTTGGATGGATAATTTAGGATAGCTACATAACATTCAAAATCGCCAAAATTCATGTTTTACCTATTATTAAATTTAGTATTTCCGGATTTCATGAAGGTCTTCTAATTATCATTTTAGACGAAACAAAATATACAGTTTGTGCAATTACTTTTGACGGGATAGTATATTAAAAATATTATATCAAATATTTTTTTATAATGTCATGTTTTGAAATTGCAATATTTTCATAAAATACTCAGTCGATAGTTATAAAACGGGAACGATTTGTGAACTTATTAAGATTGATGAAGGTCAAATAAAAATGCTAATTCTTTGCCAGAAGTAAATTTATTTATTAGCAGGTGATTATTGCCGGATATTTCAGAGGTTATTTATCATTCCCTTTTATCATCAGGCTAAAAAATAATAAATATATTAGAGGGAGTTTATAAAAAATTAGAAAACATTTTTTTATTGTTAATATTCACATATTTAGTTGTTAGTTAGATCATAGGAGGGAAGAAAATTTTGGGTTAACAAGATTCTGGGAATTACCAGGTTCCTCTAGCCCCTCCCTAGTTAACCTAGGAGCCAGAAGCATTATTTGTCTAAGACAAATGTTAGGATTTATTCCAAATTAAATTTTGGGTAGAAAACGCATATTTACTATCTAAAATTCTACCTCTACCCTCCCAAATGCTCACAATGGTCAATTCAATGTCCTATTGATTTTTTAATCATTTTTAATACTTAAGGAAATGAATAAAGTTAAAATCAATTAATTGTATGAAAATAAAAATTTTAATAAAAGAATGAATCACTAACTTTTGATGCGTCATTTTATTCATATATTTCTACCATGAATCTCCGTAAAACCATTAAAACTTCCTTCTTATTTTAATTCTTTAATTTAAGCATATATAGATAGATTAACTGCAAAATTCGCTAATTTTTAAAAACAAATTAAATTTTTTAACTTTTTTTTTTTATTTATTTTGTAAAAATGTTCATCTTTTAGTTTCGTAGACTTATGTAAAAAAATTTGTGCGTCAAGTCCCAAAAACGTCTTCCAATTAAAAGAGTGAACGTGATGTCATAAACCAATCAGGGATGTAGTCAAAGGAGAAGAGATTGTGGGTGGAGGAGTGTTCTTCCAATCTTAGATACTATATGTTGGCAAAAAATTAGGTCTATTTTCTTAAAAAAATTAACATTTTTTTCTATGTAAAAAGAATGGCAGATATTAATATTTTTCACTTTTTTTATTATTGTTATTGTATTATCAATAATACTTTTAGATAATTTTTGGTGTATGATAAATGAAAAGATTTGAACATTTTCGCCGTTTTAAAAGGTTTAAATCGAAATAAAGGTTTTCCCATAGAGAGTATATGTGTATACGTATGTGTGTAATCGACATCCAAAATGGCTTAACCAATCGATACAAAATTTTAAACCTAAGCTACTTGTAGCGATGGCTGGCAACTAATAAATGGGAAACAACGTTAAGGCATAATTTAAGATTTTTGTCCTTCAGAATAAAATTATTTTGAAAACCACCAAATACTTCAAACAAAGTACAATCAATCGATAAAAATTATTTGAATAAAAAAATGAAAGTAATAAAAATCCTTTATTTTAAATAAAGTAAAATTGAGTTGAAAGAAAAAAATATTGTTTGGATTGATACTCATTCTATCCAATCTTGTCACATTTTAAAGTTTTTATTAAAATTGCAAGAAAAAAACACGAATATGAACCGAATAAAATAGTTATTTCTAACATGTAGACAATTAATGATTGCCCAGCAAATCCTATTTAATGGTAGCTTCTCTCTTATAGATCAATGATGGCTTAACCTCATTCTGGGTTAATATCATTTTTGTTAAAATACAACTACAATTTTATATTTTTGAAATAAATCTTACAGAAATTCACTTCGAAATTGGATTTAGATACTTAAGGGCAAATTATATCATAAATTTTTATATGAATTAATCAATGAATTCATTATTAATAGCTAAAATAGGAATAATTAATTAATCCTGGTTCAAGAAAAAATGTAATACTTTAATATTTTATAATAATACTTTAAGTAATGTTTTAGAGCCCTTCAGCTTCCAGGGCTGAAAAATATAGAATAGTCACGCGGCAAATGAAAAGAATTTTTGACAAAAAAAAAAAAAAAGAATTCGAAGTTTTGTTGAAAGAAAATTATTCTTTGTATAAATTGTTGTATTTGTGATTGATGGGAAGAAATCTTTGGCTTTCCTGAGGCCAATTGAGCCTTTTAGGCGTGCTAAGTTTGTAACAAAGTCTAAATCTAGCCAAATACTCGACATTCGATCTTTGGGAAGAGGGGATCTATGACCTATTGGGCATCTAGAATCGAGATCTTGAAACTAATACTTATTTTGAATTAGAAAATTGGTGTTGTCGGTGAATTCATCTTCAAAATGATATTAAGAGTACACAAGGAAAAAGATATTTTAATATTTTAACAAACTATTCTATATACTATTTTTTGTATTATAAGTTGTATATTGGATTGTTGTAGTTGTATCTATAATTTATCTTTTCTATAAATGAAAATTCTATAGGAAATTTTAATTTAACAAATAAAAATAAATCAATGTGTTGCTCTTGCCCAAATGATGGCTCATTGTGTGCGGTTAAAATTTTTTAATGTTTTAAAATAATACCAATTTTCGTTACAAATTTATAAGACGTATATATATCTATCTATGAGAGTCGGAAATTTGGTGAATAATTCTTATTTCATATTGGTTATTGTTTTTATAAATAAAATTGTTAAACCCGAATGAAAAACAAATAAACAATTTGTCGTTTATTTTATGAACCGTTAATACTTTTAAGTTAAATAGGTCATGAGATATGAATATTTTAAATAGGAACATACGATATGGAACACCTTGTTTAAGATAATGATTAATATAACTTAAAAACTTTCACTATTCTCCTCTTTACTCGTATATTTTTTTTTACTTTCCTATTTGATAAGCTTTATATGCAAAACCTTTAACAAACTTAAAATTAATTTAATCGCATTTAATGAGTTTGTTTTTGGAAGGAGTAAACAATAAACCGATAGATACTAAGTCTCTCTAAAATAATTTAGGATATCCTAACTTAGCATATAAGCATAAAAGGTAAAGGGTCCAAATGAAATGAGGAATATAGTTAACTAGAAATATTTATTCAGGAGGGAGAGAGAAATTAAAGAAAAGTTGAGAGAAGGCTAAATTGTGCCGTGTGGACAGATAATATATAAATCAGGTAAGTTGGAACTAAAGGAAAACTTGGGGTGCTTGCCAAATATATCAACAGTTATTAAAATTTAGAGATAAATTGGATAAGATTCTGAATCTTGGGCTATCAATTTTGATAATAGCTTTTTATTTTCCTATAACAAGGTGAGAGATGATACCAGCTTCTAATTCAAAATACACAAAATCTAGTCTTCGGAGTTCTAGTATAGTACTAGTTATCCACCTACAATAACAAAAAGTGGCAAATTTATGAAAAAGACTGAAATTTGCTATTTTGTGGCGATCATATTATAAACTATAAAGATCACTAGTTTTAACGTTTGATTACACCTGAATATAGCAGATCACAGGAAAGTTCATGTTTAAAGAATAACAAATATTTAAAATTAAATACAAATTTTTAAAAGAATCTTCTAAACAGAGAGTAACTCTTTAAGTATCAGTGATCACATACCTGACAAGACTTCCATTTCAAAATATGCCATTTCACATAATGTTGAGAAATACCCATTTCTGGATTGAAGCGGTAAGATGATATGAACAATGAGTTCATAATCTTCTGAGACCCAAGAGGTCGTCCAATGCTTTTGCTTTTAAGAAGAGTGATCATTTCCTGGTGAAAACACCAGTATCTTCTGATGCACAGGTAGATCAGTTGCATATTTGTATAATTCATGATGCAACGGGGTATTAGTTGAGCACCTGCAGGACCCAAAACCCCTGCTGTTTGTTTTTTCCCATAATAACACCTCCGGAAGGGAGGGAATGAACTTAAATAAGATTGAAATAATTTTGACGATGATTTCTCTCTCTTTCAGATACTTGTTTTTTGAGTGACGAGAGTTGAGTATCTACTTTAGCTTGGAGAAACATTAATGAAAGGTTAGATATGGTTTTACAAAAAGCTGAATTTAAACCAGAGTTAAGTTGAGTCTGGAAGAAGAGAATCGCAGACTTAATCTCTTTGTCTGTTTAACGCTCTAATTTCATCTTATATTTTTAATAAAAATTTGATTACAGAATTAAAAAAAATATATAAACATTGATGAAAAATCTAGTGTGATTAAACCCACATCACACAACTTTTTCTAACCTAAGGTAAGGAAATTTGAGTGATGTGCTGTCACATCAAATTTTTTGTTCGGGCTCCCTAGGTAGCCGTTCTTTAATTCATCTCTTAGAATTTTTTTGTGATATGGAAGGATAAGGTCCAACCGACCTATAATGACCAGTATTCACATGCAACCAGGAAGAACAGGAGAAGGGGAGAGTAGTAACTTTAAAAGGTGCTTATTGAGGTTGGATTTAAAAGTTTGGAGATTATAGGTTTTAGTGAAGATAGTAGTGAGAAGGTTAGTCAAATCACGGGAGGTGATGGGAATAAAAAAAGACTGGAATTGGTTAGTTCTACTAGTCGCTATTTTAACGGCATGGGGATGTTGGGACGATGATTCCCTTGATTTGCGGACAAATGTTGCTTTGGGAGGAATGATAAACTTTAACCCTTTCATGGGCACGGGTTAACTGTCAATATTTTTTTTTAAATTTCTGGTAATTGTCACTCAGGGGAATCAATATTACAATAAAATTAAGTTATTTTATTTTTTCAATCCTTCCTATTATAATTAGGGGTGGTGGGAATCATATTTTCCACTGCCCGTTGGCACATTTTTTTGAGAAAAGTATGATAAAGAAAATATCTATTGAAATTCGAATTTATTTATTGAACATTACAAAATTACTTAAGACAAAAATTAGTAAAAAATTTTAAATAATATTACAGACCGTGGAATTTTTTGAAGCAGGGTGTAACACAAAGAGGAACTTGGCAAAATGTGCAAATGTATCTAGTTCTTTTTTCATTTACTTTACTGCAACAAAATCGGCAACGTCTATATGTGTTGCCCTGAAATTGGCATATGTATTCCAAATTCTGACAATCTTGTCTCATTGGGGACCTGTTTTTTATTGGTACGCTTTTGAAACGGCGTTTTCGTGACGAGAAATTTGATATGAGCTGCCTAGCTAAATTAATTCTAAAAGAAAGTTGGTCAATTTTCGTCGTTTGGCGCAATTCCTTAGATTGAACGATTTTACAATCGCCATGTCTACCAAATAATAAAAAATCCTGTGCCACCACTTAGTCGATCTGCGGCCTATGGCATCTCTTTCTTTCAATTGATAAAACCTATCAACTCCCCTCGTAATGCGATTGTAAACTTCTACAGCTTTGGTGCAAGAAATATTTCTCTTTGTTCCGTCTCTATTCTTTCTTTGAATTAATGTAGTTTCTCTCGGTGAAATAATATGGCAAACATAAATTCGCCAGGTTCTAATTTAGGCTTCTTCTCTTTATAAAAATTCGGAAGCCCTTTTCTTGCAGTTCTTACGGTAGCGACAGCATAAATTTTGTCTTTCAGTAGAGGTCTCATTAATGAAAAAGAAATGAAAAAATTATCAGGATTTATCTTTCAATACATTGGTCAAATTTAAAACAACTTTCTTCCCTCTGTTAGAGCCACCTTCAATATTTTCTGATCTTCCTGTATAAATGTCAAAATTGTATATCCCGGTTGTAGAGTCTGCCAGCTAGAGTAGATCAATGACAATAGCTTCTTTGGAAGTTCGGGTTCAATTTCTCAATCAGTGGCCTCAATTTGGCTAATTTATCATATCCTGGTTCACCTTTCGGAATTACTAATTCATTATTGTTCAAATGTAAGTTTTCTACAATTTTTTTAAAACGTTTAGATAGCATAACTTGGTACACCAAGATAAGGGTCACTAGACCAGTAATTTTGCAGTTGAGGTAAAACATGGATTCCTTTAATAATTAGAACGCCAATAAATCCCTTCATTTCATCATAAGTTTCATCCCAATTCTTTGAAGATTTTTGACGTGCATATAAGTTGGTTTGGTGAACCAACTCGCCTAAAATCTCTCCATCAAAGATTTCAAAAAAGAAATCAAGTTCTCTAGCTTGATTACAAAATTCTCTGGCAGAATTTGGACTTTTGTCAAAACTTAGATTTAAATTATCGAAATAGTCACTATTTTGGCATCATTCTTCATAATTATTATTGTTATCGTCAGAATCCTCTTCTTCTTCACTATCGGTAGGCGCTGACTCAATATTCACTCTAATTGGGGGTAAAAAAAACTCTATCAGCAAATTCAGCACTGTTGGTTTTGTTTACAGGTGTACTTGAACCAGAGGAACTGCACCCAGAAGTATATAAAAGTTCCAAATCCTAGTACTCTTCCATAGCACCTTCATCTGCTTTATCTTCCGAATCATTCTCATTTTCTGGAAGGGAGTAAAAAATTCCAGAGCTTCAGTAGCATGTCTTGGATTATTTAAATCCCATTTTTTTGACATTTTGTTTAAAAATAAGAGGAAAAAATTGCTAAAATTTTGTTAAAAAATAATAAAAACGAAACTTCAAACTAGGCGGTGGGAAATATTTTTCCCACCAATGAAAAACTTCAAATGTAAAAAACCCAAAACTTCTAGGAGGTAAAATTGATATCGAAATTCGTAAAAAGTTTGGTTCTAACACATTACGGTAAAAAAAAACCCAGTACTTTCTGCAAATTGAATTTGAAATAATATTAAGGAAATTTTTTAGATTTTGCATATAAGAAACGCGACTTTTCATGTACTTGACGTATAAAAATTAATTTTCATAGGATAACATACAGGAATGGCAACTAGATAATTTTTTTTTAAGTTTCCCGAAGATTCAACTATATGGCAACACTAAGTGGGAAATATGAATAGCTATGCCTGAGACGATTAAAATTTTTGGTGGGAAGCTGACTTCCCATCGTTCATGAAAGGGTTAATTCAATAAAACATCGACCAACCTATAAAAAAGTGTCAAGGCGGAGACACTTCTGGTCGAGTGGTTACAAGAAGGCAGTTAGAGAATCGTCTCCGAAGAGCACACCTTTGAATCGCATCAAGTGAAGAGAGAGCCTGGTTAGAAGCCCCTCTCCATAGGTGAGGCCCATATTCAAGACACGGACGAATCTGAGCCTCGTATAGGATTAGAAATTGGTGAAGAGAGAAATAATGCTTGGATCTTAAGAGGAAAACAAGCTTCCTAGCAGCAGATTTGGCGACCGCAGAAATATGGTCTAGGAAAGATCCGAAGAATCTTCACACCCAGAACAGAAAGAGAATTTCTGAATTTGAGATTATTATGGCTGTAAGTGTTCGATGGGCATGTCGAATCTTTCAGTCTGGAAATTAGGCAACATTGTGTTTTCTTGGAGTTAAAATTGACGTGGTTACGGGAACCACATTTCACCAAGGTCCTGTGGTCATCATTAATAGAAGATACAATATTCTGGAGGCTGAGGATAGAGGAATCTCCTCTCGATCTAATTCTTTGCAGAGTACTATGTACAGCCATTTAATCAATATCGTTATAGTAGTTTAAAAGAAAAGAAAATAAGAAAAACCCAAAAACGTACAAGAGTAATGTAGGCCCTTATGAATATTAATCAAAATCGTTAGAGCGAATTTTGAGAAAATCGAAAAAAAGTTCATCGGTACAGTACTAGTCTCATTGGCCGATTTTATTGAAAAGCTTCGAGGGTACCTAGCTTAAATATAAAATTTCAGTAGGTTTTTTCGTTTTTGTTCAAACACAGATAATCCATTTTATTTACTTTCTCTTATCTAAATATGAAATATATAAAGAACGTAATGCGATCGTTAAAAAAATCGATGTCGAGATTTCAACGGAAATACACGTTTTGAGATCCCCTGAGTCTAAAAAAAAAAGAAAAATTGATCTGTCTCTATGCGCGTGTGTGAACAAGATTTCTCAAAAACGAAAAGAAGCTTGAGGTTGAAATTTTATATTTAAGCTAGGTATAGGTAAACCTCGAAGCTTTTCAATAAAATTGGCCAAAAAGTACTATTACTTTACTGAGGTACTATTTTATTTTTCGATTTTCTCAAAATTCTCTTTAAATTCAAATTATATATCAATTACTTATTAATTGATCTTTAAATGTATTAACCCTTATCCGCCTCAAAATTGTCTGGGACTCACTTTACTGACAATTTTTATTTTGTTTTTTTTTTTTTATTTTCTTATTATTTATTTTGATTTTAAAATTCATATATCAATTATTTCTTAGATTATCCTTGAAATGTATTAACCCTTAACCCCCACCCCCCCCCCCAAAAAAAAATTGTTTGGGATGATGTACTGAGTCTTATTATCGTGTAATTGTCGTTGTTGGGCTAAATGGGGGGAGTAACTTAGATCATATTGTTGTAGTCCCGGTAAGAGGTGGGAATAACCGCTGTTTCTTAAACTAGTCTAATGAAATGGGTACTTAGGAGGCCCACTTCAATCTGGAGTAACAACAGATCACTTAGTTTTCTTTCCCTTAGATAAGAGAAATTTGTGTAATGTGCGTTTAATCACACCAGATTTTTTAGACTCAAGGGGTCCTCAAAACGCTATTTCCGTTGAAATTTTGACATGAATTTTTTTGCGATCGCAATGCTTTCTCTATATATTTAATATATAAGTAAGAGAAAGAAAAAGATTTCCGTATTACTATCTAAGGTTAAAGTCTTGTCATCATTCTATTAAGAAATATAACAAATGTTCAATAATTATATGTTTATTATTAAGAATTTGTTGTATAAATATTCATCAGAATAAGTTATCCCGCATTAAGATTGAAAACAGCGGTCGATCCAAAGAATATTTTGGAAAGGAAAGTGGAGGAAAATTCTTTTTTGTCAAATTAATTTTACATTCTTTTTATTTAGGGCTATTTCCTTTAGTTTATAGGATTTAAGTTGATATCAAAAACTAGAGGCCAATTTGGCGATTGTCCTAGTTGCCATGTTTTATCTTATTTTTCTAACTACAAGGCAAAAAGCTTGAATAAAAAATGCTAAATGCAAATAACCGGGTTCGGGTTTGAGATAATATAGGTTTAAAACAGATTTTGATTAAAATCAATCAAATACCAACCACTATTAGGTTTTTGTTTTTCTTATTTTTGTTTATTTAGGATGTTATGTATTCATTTCACAATATTTTAGCCTTTTCTTCCCTCCTATTTTTTATGCGTATAAAAACTTTAGAAGATGGAAAGAAATCTAATTTGTCAGAATGTTTTTGAAAAGAAAATTCATAGCTCTTAAAAAGAATTTAGATTTGCATTCGTTCTTTGGGACTGATATTGATTGTGAAATAGTGTTATCTGTCACCAGTTTGTGTTTCTACCCTCTCATGAATTAAATCACTTATAAATCAAGTCATGTCCTAAGTGTCTATGGATGAACAATTTAATTTAGTCCTTAGTTACAGAAGAAATTGGGGAAGCAATTTGCGGTCGTCTTATCTTGGTTAACGTTTAAATAAGATTTTTATCTTAACTAGCTAATGATGAAGGCCTCTATTGTCCTGGCTTCGGCTTATTTTTTAGAAGATTAGAATATTTATTTATAAAAATGATTCATAATTAATGCTGTAAAATATTTTAATGTATTTATCCTGACTGGTTTTGAGTATAAATCAGAATATGGAATAATTTTTAGGATATTGATAAATTATTTTTCGTTTTAAATTAAGATATTATATAAAAAATCTTTGAAGATCATTACTATCATCAATTATTATAAAATCTATTAGGAGTGAAAATTTGTAATTAAAAAAAAAAATAAAAAATGTCTAGACACATTGACTGAAAGATTACATGACTCATCAACGTACAAATCCAAACCCCTCGTCCAATAACCAAGAAATTCGGGGATTAATTATTAAAAGGGGTTTTAAAAGGGTGATAGGATAGGAATAGGAATAGGATATTTTCGTGGATTTCTCATAATAATTTTAAATTAAAATGATTAAATAATTTATAGTTTTAGTTAAAGTTAATATTTTTAAAATTTTTCCTAAATTCCCATCTCTGATATTTATCTTTCTTTTAAACCAAATCGTATAAAAAAAATATGACTGATGGCATTATCGTAAATTAATAATAATGTATGAATCTTTAAATACTAAAAAAAAAATTTTCTTTCTTCCAACACCGAAACTAGGGCGAAGCGGTTGCAATGTTTCCGAGGGATTGAAATAAAATGAATTCAAATAAAATTTTTTTTGGGAGGGGGGGAGTAGATTTCATAGGTTGTTCCGGACGTAACAAACTCTAGTTAAGGTGCTGCTTCCTTCTATTATCACTTTTTTTTTTAATCTTGGTTTTAGCTCTATACTACTTTTGCGTTCAAGTTATTTTATTTTAAATTTATTTTGGTTCTGAGGACTCAGTAAATTCAGCTCTCTGAGTTAGAAATAATAGTATAATAATAATAATAATAATAATAATAATAATAATAATATATATAGAGAGAGAGAGAGAGAGAAACACATACAAGCAAAAGAAATAATATAATATTTCATAGTGAACAATCATCAGGGCCAGTGTAAGGGTACCTTTGCCCCTAGGCAAAGAAAAATCATACGCGACTTATACATAAATATCCTCTCACATGCCTAGCCTAACAACAAATATAAACAAATTGACAGTGATCGTTTAATGGTAAAAGCGGCCCTGAATTTATTCATTTTTGATTTTTGAAAACTATTTTTCTTTTGAAATGAGCTTATGGACCTTAAATTAAAAGTAATTGAGTTCTAAAACCTCTTAGAATGAGAGAGATGTTTAAAAGAAAATGCAATATGAATAGTAAGCAATAACGTTTCAAGATGGTTACTAAGATGAGAGATAAAAGAAAAGGTGTATGAGAATAAATGTGTTAATTAGGTTTAAAAAAAGATATTATGAAAAAATTTTAAAGCTATTCAATAATATAAATAAAAGGATAAGAAGTTTATTGATATATTTTTTTTTATAAAAGAATTTTATCAATATCTTGATTTATATTTGTTTAGGTTAGATAAGAATTCCTTTTATAAATTTTTGTGATTTCTTTAAAGTGAAAAAAATACCTATAAGAAAAATAAAACGATGTGCCACTAACTTCTTTCCAACTGAATAGCAAATAGCATTAGATGATTTTCAAAAGTCTTTTCCCATCTCTTCTTCTCTCGTGGTTCCCTTGTCACCCCTCGAACGATTAATCCCATTTTACATTAACATTCAAACCTCGCACTAATGCTAGTAATAATGTTAAGCTTCATCTATTAATACGGTTAGATGCATAGCCTGCTGAAAATGGGCTGAACAGCTAGTGTCTATATAAAAAACCATAGAAAATCCAGCTTAAGTTAAGATTTTTCTTAATTCTAAATTCGGTAAGTGTAAAGTTTAGCACAGAAAATATAGCAAAAGGTTACCATGGAGACAAATATAAATATTTATAAATTCTACAGGTGGTACAGGGAGAGTAATACCAAACAATGCGGAACCTTAGAGGGGTGGCAAAAAAAAAAAGAATATTAAATAAAAAATAGTCCTGTCTCTTAGTGCAGGGGTAGATGTCCCGCCTATGTACCAAAGGTTTGAGATTCGCTTCCCGTCCTGAGCGACATAAATTGATTTATATTATATTGGCTACCAATTAATATAAATAAATAAGGATGGATTCTAAATGGCCAGATGCCGAAAGACTTAATAAATAAATAAATAAAAAGGATTTAATATTTACATATCCATTTTTGCTCCCATCCCGTGGCTTAAATGTTAATATTGATAACTTTAAAAGTCAAGGGGTTCGGAACCCAGGAAATCCAAAAAAAAAATTAATTTAAATCAATAGGATAACATTCATATAAGTATGCCTAGGTCATTAAGTAGTAAATAAATATATTATTTAAGGCCTTAAATATCAAAAAGACTTAAAAAAAAACTCCTTTAGAGGAGAGGTATGTATTCGCTTTATGTATCAAGAGGAGTGGGTCACTTCTCGCCCTAATAGATACAATTTATTTAGAATGTTATGGATAGAGTCTTACAAGGCGAAAATGCAAACCAGGCGGCTGAAATTGTGAATGGTGTTTATGGTCCCGATACTGTCACAGCCAATCACGCGCAATTTTGGCTTCGTCGATTCCGTTCCGGTAATTTTGATGTTAAAGATGCACCTCGCACAGATAGGCCCAGCGTCGAAAATGTCGATATAAACATGGAAATGGGCGAAGTAGACCGGCATATTAGTAGTTGTAGTATCGCCCAAGAGCTGAAGATCGACCACAAAACACTTTTAAACCATTTGCATAAAGCTGGATTCAAAAAGAAGCTCGATGTTTGAGTGCCATATGAATTGATGCAAAAAAATATGATGGATTGAATTTCCATCTGCGAAGCCTTGGCCAAACGAAACCAAATCGAGCCATTTCTGAAACGGATGGTGACTGGGGATGAGTAATGGGTTACATACAACAATATTGTGCAAAAACGATCGTGGTCAAAGCGCGGCGAAAGGGCTCAAACAGGGATTAATGGCCAGGAGGGTTTTGCTGTGTGTTTGGTGGGACTGGAAAGGAATCAACCACTATGAGCTGCTTCCATATGGCCAAACACTAAATTCGGACCTCTACTGTCAACAATTGGAACCTTTGAAGCTAGCGATTGACCAGAAGCGGGCAGAATTGACCAATAGAAGAAAAGTTATGTTCCATCAGAACAAAACCAGGTCACATACATCTTTAGTGACTCGCCAGAAACTCCGGAAGCTTGGTTGGGAAGTTTTGATGTATCCACCTTATAGTCCGGACCTGGCACCAAGCAATGATGATAAGAAATTGTCCTCAAGAGAAGATTATAAAAATTGCTTAGTCGAGTTTTTTGCCATTAAGGGCATCTATGAAAGATACACCTTTAAAATGGAGACAAATTGTAGAACAAAACGGTGCATATTTGACCCAAATCGAACAATCCTAACTATAAATAAAGCCTTGAAATAAACGAACAGATAATGTATTTCTTTTTCCCCTACCTAATATATTCGAAAAATTATCTAGCTTAAAAAAAATATTTACATATAAAATATATATATATATTGTATAATATCTGGAAACTTAATGCGAGAAGTGAAAGGTCTCACATGGAATGTTGCCAATTTTATGTTGAATAAACAATTTCACTTTAGGATTGAAACGTTGCATAAAGAGATATAATCAAGTGAAATAGAAGTATGTGTACTAAAAATCAAACTAAGATACCTCTAAGTTTTAAAAACGTCTAAAGGGTGCGGGATCTGAATAGCCCCGTATGTTCTGACAAATAACAATAATTTTTAAAAATAAATTATTAGCACTGAGTGAACTTTAGGATTTTTTATTTCTTCATGTAAAAAACTCAGAAGCAGTTTTTAACAGAAAAAGACGCATTTCCAAAAATGCTCAGTTGGATTTAATTGCAAAAAAAAGATCAACAGATAATACTAAATGCATGTTTTTGAAAAAAAAAGTAAAAAAGTTCAAGCAAATTTTTTCCCAATAATTAATTTTTATTTTTATTTTAATATTCCAAATAAATAAACAAATAACAAGGTCAAATGTCCTTCTCTGAATATTTATTTTCTGTCATACTAGTTTTATAATCATAATATATCAAAATAGATAGATGGATTATTATTTATATTAAACAAATAAAAATAGGGTTATTACATTCAATATTATTTAATGTAATAATATTAATGATATGGATATGGATGGCAAATGAAATGTATTCTATTATTATTGAATTTATTATCGGCCAGCTATGGCCAAAAGCGCGAATGTACGTTTTGACTATTAAGTAATATTTTATAATATAGATAAAAATGGTTATTTTCGTTTATAAAACAATTTCATAAACAAAACTTTTATCAGTAATTTTATTTCTATTTGTTTATGTCGGATTAAAATCATTTATTTTATATATATATATATACAGTATATATATATTTGAAGAAATTTTATATATTTTATATATTTGAATAAAATTTAAAAAAATAAAAAAAAAATTATTAAATCTAAAGTTATTTTGAATCTTAGTAAAAACAGATGGTTGAAGAAAAAATAAATTTGGTGAATGGATTAGAATTAATAAGTACACAAATCAAAGTATTATTAATAATAATATTAATTTAGTTATTTGTTATTTTTAGAAATAATAATAAAGATAGTAGTGTAGAAGCTAATAAAAATTAATAAAACTATTTATTTGCTTAGAGTAAGTCTCGTGATGGTAAATAAAAAATAGATTTGACATTAATGGAAAAAGTAGAAAAATATATATATGAATTGTGTATATTACCGCTTGAGATTTTCGTGGCATTTTCTCTTGATAAAAACTAAATTTGATGGAAATGTTTTATATTTAAAAATGATAAAAAATATTTAAAAACAGAGATAAATATAAAAACAAGGAATTTTTAACTAACAACCAAGAAACAATAACACACTAATACAGGTAAAAATTTTACGCGCCACCGCAAACACCCAAATGCATGAGATGAACGAACGAAGCTTGGCCGCCGGATGGCCAACTGGCCAGCAACGTTGCCAAATCGATCAACTGATTTATATCACTTTTTACCATTTATCATTATTTTTTATTTATGAAATCTTATTTACTTAACAAAAAATAATTTATTCTTTTATTTTACTAAGATAAAATTAATTTATAACACAAAATTATCTAAAATAAGTTTTAGTCTTGTGGTATAAATAGTGGTGGTAAACGTGAATTTTTCTTTTATAAAAATAAAAATTTATTTTTTACTATATTATTTTATTTAAATATTTTAATATTTCAGATTCATATCTATTTTTAAAATACTTTAAAACCTTTTTTTTTTTCAATTAAAATTTATATATTTTGTTCAAAAAGTCTTTTAAACATAACTTGTTCATTTGAAATTTTCACAAAAAATGGCATAATTTTGAAAGAAATCTAAAATTATAAAAAATTTATTTAAATATATATTTGAAAACGACCAAATAAAAAATTGATTTCAAAATAAATAAAATTGTTCAATATTTAAAAGGCAGAAAATGAAATATGA
>JAAAKE020018117.1:0-10506 GCA_010014785.2 Anisolabis maritima
CATGTGTCAATTTTAATTATTTAATTTTATGATTTGTTATATGAATTATATACGATTTTAAAAATATAAATTGAAAAACTGATTTTCCCATACTGATTCTTTAAAAAATAAATAATAAAATTAAAAAATAATAAATAAATAAATAAATAAATAATAAAATTAATAATGAATCTCTATCTTTACAAATTAAGAACAAGTATTAATCTTATATGTTAATGTATGTTAATAATAAAAATTTGTGCAAAGAAAAACACAAATATATATATATATGAAAAAATGGTATCGAAGGTTGTTTTTTTTAACTATAGATATTATATATATATGTAATATTGAGATGATAAGGATTTGGATTTCCAAAGGTTTGAGTTGAGAATCATCTATAATTTACAAAAATAAAAATGAAACATGATATATCTTACTTATTTGACCTTTATTATTAACAAAATATTGTAATACGTTGATTGTCAATTGAGATGTTGCAATGATTTTTAAAAATGTTAAAGAGATGTAATGTTCTCCTTAAGTCCTGAGAAAGATTCTTATAGGATCGAAACTGTCAAGAGCACCCAGACGGCCAATAAAAACCTTAAATAAAAGAAAACCCTCTTTTATTAAAACATCATAATTACCTTAACATCAACCGAGGAATTCGACAATGAATCTGTAGAATCAACACATAATAAATATATCCTTGTATTATTTTTTTTAGATTCAACTCCATCGAGTTCTAGATTATTTGATAAAGAGAAACTTAAAAAGCACAATCAAGAAGTAAATAAATAACCAAGTCTCATAAGAATCAAATTAAGGTTTGAAAATATATTAAAAACTTTTTTTTATTATCTACATTAAAGCGGCCAATATACTCTCAGATTTACTGCGCTGTAAATTGCTTTAAATAACTGTTCGATGCACTTAAAAGTGTATGAGACCCGCCAGATTTTTCCTCACTTTCGTGTAAGGTAGAGAGTCCGAACATACACAATGGCAGTTGAAGCTCCTGAAAGGGCAGCTGAGTTTATTTTTGGAAAATTTGATAGGTTTAGTAGACCTATTTTAGTGATTAGCTAGTTAGGAGAAATTGGGCTGAATTGAAAGTGAAGGCTGCCGAATCTTCCAATAAAAATCATGCAAATATATCATTTAAATTTATTTCCTTATCATTTACAAAATTAGAAACTTTTTTTTTTATTAAAAATACATTTATTTAGAATTTTGTTTTTTTTTTGTTTGTAATAATAGGAAAAACGAGAAAAGGCAATCGAAGAAACAATTCGCCAATTTACAATCATCTAAAGCAAATGGCCTGTCTAAATCGATAGCAAAAAAATCAAAAGCTGTGAGTATTGTGAATTGTTCAAACCCAACTTTTTATTATTCAACTCTTCGCTGGCTGTTGGAAAATTAATTAAATGTTAATAAAGGAAATGTCTATTCAGTGGCGTAGCTAGCTTTTCTTTACAGGGATTTGATTTGACAAACAAAAAAAATAGAGGAAACCCAAATGATGTAGAAAATTAGAGTTTTTTTAGGTCTTTTTAGAAGGTTATGTTGACACCGCTCATATTTAAATTAAAAATTAGAGTTAGAATGAAAAAAAATTAGTATAAGTAAGTAGTGTAAGAAATAAAACATGAGAAAAAAATTCTAACTTTTTTTCTTTAGTTAACCAATTCCCCTCTCCTCCCCCTATTTTTACACCAATGATAAAGTTTCATTTGATTTTTAAGAAATTATTACACTATTATAAACAGGATTTTCACACATTTGATAAGAAAGTAAAGGTCATTTTTGACCGAATCTTTGACTGACAGAATATGAATTTCGAATTTTTTTCATATATTCAGAACTAAATTTCCCTTTCTCGGAACCAATTTTTCACCTATTTTAATTCTGACTTCATTTACTCCTTTGAGGAAAATTCCTTCTTTTGAAAAAAATTTGTTTTTCGGATTCAAAGTCCAAGTGAAAAACGCATTAGAAGCCTCAATTTATGATTAGAGCCGAGGAAATAAAGCAATGAATCTTTTAATCCTGAATTGAAGGCAAATCCACGTCTATAAGTGATGCCTTCTCCTATGGAAGGAAATAGAAATCCATCTCACGAAAGTCACCGTAATGCCAATCCCTGACATAAGTGACTCAAGTGTCTATTATTATTATTAAATGAGGAAAGTAGAAGGCAGATTGCTGCAAATGAATTTGGATGCCAAAGCCAAAAGGAGACGTTTCGGACAAAATTTATTCGTCCATCCTCAGGCACTTAAAGATTATTGGTATTGATAATTAATCATGTATAATGTACAACAATGTTTGTCATATATATATATATATATATATATATATTGTTCTATTCAACCGTGATCATCGAGTGGTGACATGAGCGTCTATTTGAATAATTTGATCAACTTTGGGGAATAATTACCAGGAGCCTATAAGTGCCTGAAGCCGGCGAATAAATTTTGCCCGAAACGTCTCCTTTTGGCTTTGGCTTCCAAAGACTTTATTTCATTTGCTGCCTTCTACTTCCCCCACCAGACTCCAAACAGCAATTGGCTACTAATCAATTTTAAAATATTCATTATGATGTATATGATGTATAATATTTTAAAATATTAATTTTTTCAGATTAGTAATAAAAAAAAATCAAAGAATCAACTCTAGCTAAGGAATTAAATGATCAAATAAAAAAAAAATAAAAAATTTGCAAAACTTGAAATTGCAAAATGCGGCGGCTAAAAAAGAAGATGCCTGTGATGCTTTTAGAAATTTTGTTCTAACAGTAATGAGAAATTTGAAATTTGATTATTTACTTGAAAATGAAAAGAAAAATTCAAAAAGTGGTTTTATAAATAAATTAAGTAGATGATGACAGAATAGGAATGCTGCAGTATACTAATTTCATGATAGAGTAAGAGTTGTTTGTTTTATTAAAAAAAAAAAATTAAATACAACCACATCTCTAAGTCTTTGGGCAAATTGTTAATATATCGTATAGACCTCATTCATAAAATATTAATAAAATTCAAGGTGAAATATCTGCCCATTTTCCTTTCTTTTTGGAAAAACAAAATATATAAAAAAGAGATAAAGTCCATTTCTTATCATCTATCAGCTCACAATATTCACTTATTTAATTAAAAGCCTGCAGAGGAGAGAGGCGTAGATTCGCTTTATTTTTCACTCTTGACATCTTTATCTAAAAATTTTACTTTTTTGAAACAGTTATGTTTTTTTTTAATCAACCATTTCTTTGCTTTTTTTCCTTTTCCCTCATTAACTTCTTAATACTTTGAATTTATTCGAAAGCAAATTCCTAGAAAAGACCTCCGAAGGGAACACGCCATTTACATCTAGTTGTGGAATGTTCCATTATTTTAAGGGGTTGTATTCAGTTACCTCTCTACTCATTAGTCACAGATCGCAAATTCCAACCAGTCCTTTCCAGAGAGAAAAAAAAAAGATGGAGATAAGATGCAGAGCTATGCGATTAGATCAACGTAAATCCTAGGCGTTTGAGTTTTGCTTTAAGAGACTCAAGGCCTATTCTATTTCAGTAGATTTATGAAACATCTTTTATTGGTTGCTCTTGCTAAATGCCCTATTAATTTCATTTCAGGTGAGCACCTGAGTTCTAACATCTTGATAATTTTAGTTTATTCCCTGACCTATCAGGGTCAGAATAATAATTTATTCATAATCTCTTTGTTTTAAAGAGGATTCCCTCAAATTTCAAGGAGGTAGGAACCCATCTCTCAGAGAAGAGTTGATGTAAAGATCCGCATGTAAACAAATGTTTAGAAGATTTTCAATTCACTGTTAATGGCGCTAGAAATTTAACAACTTGGAATGTCTGGTCCATCTAACGAAAATTCACTATTTTGATTTTTATTTTAAATTCATAAATTGAAAAAATAGGCCCTAACGGAGGTCGAACTTGCGTTTATGTCTATTTTTGTATTTTAACATAAAAAGCAAGCTCCTCTTACGAGTGTTATCTATTTAAGTCTGATGAGTAGAGATGGAATTCAATTAAATTCACACCTCTGCCACTTTGTCATTAGGTTAAAATTATTAGGTTTATCATCATTAGATATCTAAAAATTTCAAACTCGTAAGAAATGTTTAGTTAATAGATTAATACAAGCATGATCGTAACCTTTGGTCAACATCGTAGGTTCTCATACCTTATTTTTTCAATTTATCAGTTTAAGATAAAAAAAATACTAAATTCCCCTTTTTGATATCTTTATTTTATTTTCTTAAATCTAAAAATTTTAAAATGTTAATCATAAGATTTTCTAAAATAATTTTATTCAATTCAAATTTATACATTTTAAAAATTTGGAGCCTATAGTTTACATTTAATCCTCTAGAGGACTTGAATGAATACAAAAATAAAAATTAATTTAGGCTATATAAAATTTTTCGAAGAAAATGATTTTCTATTTTCATAAATAAAACCTTTAAAAAGTTTAAAAAAAGCTCTCTAATTATAAATTATATAGGGATTTTTAATTTTTATTCTCTACCTATTACAAAGTTTTTTTTTTTCAAAATATCTAAATTATTAGATATTGGACAAATTAGATAAAAATTACATTTTGATAAATTCCAAGATACATTAATTAATACATTTCTTAGTTTTCTTTTTAGATTATTTTTTCTTTCGAATTTCCCTCTTAAATTCGTAGTCCAATCAAAAGCCACCAACTTGGCACTCGGCCGCTCCGCTCATTTCTTTTGCTGTTTGATTATTTAAAGCCAACGTGGCCGGCTTCTTGAAATATTCAATTAACATGAAATTTTGTATGTATTTTCATTTATTAAAATTAGAATTTTCATTTTTAATTAGAATATTTCAAATTTTCATTCATATCATTTGACAAGTCAAATTTTTTTTTTTTCTTCAAAATTAACCTTTACTCTTATAATCGTTTTATATTTTATTCATTCCCATTTTTCCTATTTTTTTAGTGCTATTTCCTTTGATTTTCTCGTTGTGTTTTCTTCAATTCCTCCCAACTCAAATCGATGGAGCTTCAACTACGAATTCATTCCTCTCAGAAGCAGACAAAAGCCGACTGAAAAATGTTTTGACCTCAGGGTTTGAAATTAAGGATTTATCCTCTCTACATTTTGCAATTCTCGGTTTTAAAACATTAAATGAAAAAATTCCTAAAATTAAGGTAAGCAAAATTTTCTTCTCCTTTTATTATGATAAACGTCACTGATTTACTCAATCAATCAAATTCTCTCTATTAATAATATTTTTTTATATTTAATCCAATTCACATTATTTCTATTCTTTATAATATCTTTTTAATTTTTACCTTTATACATTTTTCTTTTTCTAATTTTTTTATTTTTAAAAACAATTTACATGAAATGTCAAAAAATTTGCCCTTTCAGGGACATGCAAATTGTCCTTAAAGAAAACTAATGACGGGTTCACAAGCCTTTCTCTACTATCAGGATATTTATTAAATTGGGAAGAAATTATGTCATGACCAATGAACTCAAATTTTTCTCTCCTGGAATCAATAACCATGAAATCTATATTTAGGCCTTGTATCGTACATTAAATCATCTACCGTTCCCACTAAAGCATAAAATAATTTGAGTTAAGAGTTTTTTCATAATTTTGTCTTATTACCTTTTATTTCAAAACAAAATGTCATGGATATTAAATTCAGATTGTGTCATTTTATCATATTAATAGAGGTATATAAAATTTTATTCCTATATATAATTTGAATACAAAATAACTCATAAATTATGGTGTAGATGAAAAAAAAAAGATTTCCTGATTCTAGTGAAAATTAAAGATAAATAAAATAAAAATAATAAGATAATTTGTGAATTGTTTTGTCTTGCATGATGAATTTCCAATTTATTAACGGCTTGTCGGTTAAGGTTTTTTGAAATAATAATTGTATTATTGGCAGGAATTTATTATTGAGCATGCGACTGCTTCTGTCAGCAGATTTTATGATAATGGAGATATAATAATCCTCCTTACCCCGAAAATGACACCGTCTTCATTAACAAAAAAAAAAAAAAAAGAATTGTATTTCATTTAGTATAATTTGTTAAATTAAAATAAAAAACTAATATATTATATAAAATTTTGATAGATAGGACCTAACAAATTATTTTAATCATTATATAAAATTTGATCAGTAAAATTTGAGACCATGTTAAGTAATTCATAAAAAATGAAATTTATTTTTAAGCCTAATAATTATTAGCTTTGCCTCGAAACTGTAAAAGTCTTCTGACACAAGCAGTCGCATGCCCAATAATAAACTCCTGCAAATACTTAATATTTATTATTCAAAAAAACCTTAACCGACAAAGTGTTGAACAAAATCGTTAAGAAATATTTCCATTCCCTATTCCCTTTCTTAATTACTCTATACGTAATCATTAACAAGGAGCCCTCTCAACCAGCTTATCGAGAATTGGAATGATTTATGTTTTGTCTAATGCACTGGAGTTTTCCAATTTTTGAGTTGTGTGTATTTGAAAATATAGAGAAATCAAATCGCGATTAAAGATCCTTCCATTTAGTGAATTCACTCAGAGTTTACAAAATAAGTGAAGGCTAATTCCCACCTTCTATCTACTGACTCAATCTCACATTTTCATTAAATCTTTTTACCCTTGTCAAACTCTCTGAGAAAGCTTTGAGCCTTGTTTTAGCAACAGATTCAACTTAGTCCATTAACATGATGAAAGATACACAATGTATCACCCCCGGACACAAATGGCTGAATAGAATATACACATATAAACCTATATATATATATATATATATAAACTATACTATTGAAAATTCTTTTGTTTGTTTTAGCTATCAGAATTTATCAGTTAATTATCACAATTTGTTTCTTTAGTTATTATTATTATTATTATTATTATTATTAATATTATTATTATTATTGAACCATTTCTCAGTTATAATTTATTTAAATTTAGGAAATATGTAAATATCTGCAAGATCAAGTAAAATCTGATTCCACTCCTGAGACGTTATTTTATGTTACTAATGCATGGAAGGCGTTAGGCGAATGTCCTGGCAATTTGGACCTAACAAAAATTTCACAGGTACGTTGTGATTTTATTTAAATTGAATTAAAAAAAAGAAAAAAGCTTTTATCTAAAGTTTGATTATTTCAGACACTCAGTTCAGCCATAGAGAAAGATCCAGTCCAAGTGGTTGACATTTATCATTCAGTTCTTGGGCTCAATAACATTGGACAAAAGAAATACGACCCTGCAAAACTAGTCAAAAGTATCCAGGCAGCTTTAAAGAAAGATGACAGTTTGCTTAAGTAAGATTCCTTCAAAGGATTTAATTTTCAAATTTTTTGACAAAATCATTCTCTTTCCTAATTAAAATAAATTTCTTTGATTATAATTAGGATTTTATAGTATATCTTTTATTTTCTAGTGAAAATTAAATTTAACTTCATTTGCTCATGGATAATTAATAATAACATAATAAATATGAAAAATGATTTGATTTTAGCTTGGGATATTCATTTCATATTGGAGCTGCTTTAGGAGCGAATGGCGCATTTGCTTTTGATCGTATCGAAGATGCAATCGTCCAGGCTGATGAAGTCGATTCGAAATATCTTCAATTTGAAGGAGGATTATCGATAACCGGTGAGGAGATTCACACTCTTTTTTTCTAATTGGTTCCTTTTGACTCTGTTAGGGTTGTCTTTAAACTCAAAGTGTATTAATATAAATCACGGTAAAACTAAAGGTTGCCGACCAAACCTCTTCTTAATTAGAGTTGAGGACCTCCTCAGAAGTCACAGTCACAGTGGTTAATTTCCTTTAATCAATATCAACTTACTGGCTGAGTTCCAGAGAGGTATTTGAAATAGTTATTAGAAAAATAATTATAAATGTAATGCTTAAAATATAATATATTTTGGTTGAATCAATATTTTATTTCAAAGCTGGATCTATTTCTTTAGAAGTTAAATGGGCAACACTTTTAACTTTCAATTATAATGCTCATCTGAATTTTTTCAAATTTTTCACATGTCTTACCCTCATCGTTCTATAATCTTTTCTTTATTCTTTAATAAAAATGAAAATTATACAATATATTTTTTTTTTTAGTATTTTCGGCATCTGAGGACATATAGACTTTAAACAATCATAATTAGATTATATATGTTACTTCTATCCAGGCATTTTTATTTATTTCAAATGGTATCGAGTAGATCTGGAATAAATTTTCGGACTGCATGGGATCTGACCCAGGGACCACATCCTTCATTTTGAAGGTTATCAATATTTAAAAAAAATCTTTTTCGGCATCAGAAGCCATTAAGACTCCGTCCTTATTTAATTAAAATAATTATAATATAAATAAATTTTTGTCGCTTAGGAGCTGGAAACGAACCACTGACCTTTGGACGTGTGGTGAGACCTCTACCCGAGTCTGTGACTTCCATAAAAGGGGATTCCCAACTCCTAATCCATATTATTCATTACCTAAAACTGAAAAATTGTCAACATTGAAATATGAAAATTCCTTATCATGATCACTTGTCTTTTATTTAAAGAGAAAAGATTAATCAATTGATTTGATAAACATTTCTGAAATTTCTTTTCCAGCTCTCTTGGTGGGAGGAGCCTATCGTCTGGCACAATCTCTGAATAAGCCTATTCCCATTAACAACGACCAAGCAGTCAAATTCTCCAATTATTTCCTCTCTCGTCGATCAGTTCAATCGTGTAAAGGAGCCGCCGCCCTTTTGGATGTTGTCCACCTGTTGGCTAATAATAAATTCCATTGCCCGGTGGCTGTGACCTTAGCTGGACCGGCTTTTGTCTCTCAAAGTCATCCTCTCCTCTCAGTTCGTGTCTCGGATCTCCTTGGACTAACAATCACCACAGCACTCTCAGTGACAGCTGAAAGCGCCACGAGAATTGGCGACGATGTCGTTGTACTCAGCAAGAAGAAATTTGAACAAAGCAAATCGGACAAGTAAGACATCCCTTATAACTAACTCTGCAAACGAAACTAGACATCCCAAATGATCACATTTTCATGTTAATAATATTTTTTTTTTCCTCTTTGACACGGGTATGCTCATTTCATGCGCACTGCCTAAATAATTAAAACAAATTTTTTGTCGCGTTTGCGGTAAATATAAAGACGAAAAGCCTTTTAGAAAATATTCGAATATTATTTCAACAGTTGAGATGCTTCGTCTTCCTTGTCTGCCCACTCCTTTTTACTTTATTGTTGAATGTGATACTGAGCATTTCAAGATTCTCCCTCATAATTATCCTAAGAATCTGTTAAACTTTTAGAAGAACTTTTTACTTTCTCATATACCTAGTATATAGGGAAAGTATTGTAATTGTCCAAAAATTCGATCTCGAGATTTTGATTGTTCTTGACGTTTTGGATGTCCCTGAGTCCGAAAACCATTTTTCGAATTCTGCTATGTTTCTTTTCGTTTACACGATAACTCGGTACGCTTTAATGTAGACCAACCAAACCAAATTCATACATTCCAGCAAAATCATAGATCTCTAACAACTTTTGGACTATTTCCCGTAACCTGTACTTTATTTGATTCCACGGAGACAAATCGTGGTAACTCAGCAATACATGTGTATACGAGAAAGTCGAGGGGAGGCCACTCACTCGAATTTTTTAATTTTATTTTGATAGAAAATTTTCTCTTTCAAAACATTAATTTTTTTGTTAATTTATATTCAATCTCGATCTCGAATGAATCCAAGGATTTGATAAAAGAGATTTGTTCGGACTATTTTTAATACGCTTATTTATGAACTCTGACCTTTTGACCTTGTTTATAAATAATAAAAAAAAAGCCATTCAAATTTTCTCATTTTTTTTATATATGCAAGGCTCAGCTTCCAACTTCCAACGGTTAGATATCTTGAACCTTATTTGTTTTCTAGATTTAGAAGTTTTCTTTCATTTAAAGAATTTTTATTGCATAAAAATCTTAATGTTTAATTATTAAGGTTTAAAGAAAAATTTTGATTGCTGTCTATTTCTTAATAGACAGCAATCAAAATTTTTCTTTTTAGGAAATTATTCCTCTCTGCCCTGGTAATTAATTATTATTTTATTTTTTAGTTCAGTATACGAACTGAATTTGATGGAGACTCGACCTGAGAGAGGAGCTTATCGCGTAGCGGTGATCGCCACAGCAATAAAACCAGACCCTAAGATTCCAGCTCCAGTAGCAGCTAATATTCCTGTTAAAGTGATGACAACTCTTGTCGTGGACTCTGCTGAAATTGGAATCGGAGACGCCGATGATATCACTCAACCAAAAATGCAAAAGTATTACTTTTTCTGATTATCTCAGAATAATAATAATAATAATAATAATAATAATAATAATACTAATAATAATAATATCTCTTTTATTTTTCTAACCCTGGTAGCGAGCCACCATCCAGCTCCCTACGCACCACCACAAAGCCGCCCCA
>JAAAKE020018128.1:0-10506 GCA_010014785.2 Anisolabis maritima
CTAAGTTTTCAATCTTAAATCCAGAATATACCTTTACTGTTTCTCAGTATCAGATGGGAAATAGATCCTCACCATATCCCCAGATATGTTCGCATTGGATGTTGAGCGTTGGACACATGCCGTTGAAACAGTAGCCTGTCGCCCCAGAACAAGGATTCCCATTCTTTTTATGGACGTCGGGTGGACATTGGCCTGTCTCACCATTGCAATGTTCAGGCAGATCGCATTCGTTGCGAGAATCTCGACATATCATTCCACGGGGTTGTAGCTGGGTGCACAAAAAAAAAATTGTTAATCGTGTAATTCGTGTATATATAAGTTAAAAATAAATAGGATTTTCGACTCTTCTAAGAATTTTAAATGCTCTTAGTCTTTATATTATGAGTCCACTAACTCTTTTGTTCCTATGAGAAAAACGATATATATAATTAATTTCAATAAATAAATAATGCAGAAAACATTAGGAATTTATTGAGAACTCCACAACCCATTTTAGAACCCTGTGATATTATAAAATCATTAAGTTTAATATTATTTATGAGAAGTACCGTCCAAGACAATCTATAAATAGAAGTCTCGCCTCACATACCAAAGGTCGGGTTCGCCGCTAAGGCTGAGCGACAAATATTTATTTATATTATATTGGGTACCAATTAATACAAATAAATAAGGACAGAGACTAAAAAAGACTTAAAAATAATAATTTCTATATTTAAATGAGACTTAAAAAATATCCAAATTTTTATAACAGAAATTCCATCAATAAATATCATGAAAAAATTTGTTATATGTTGATTTGAAGGATGTAGAACAAAGAGCTACCAATAATAAAGCCTCCTAGTGTTTTATTTACAAACACGTTCATTTTCAGTTCTTTATAAATTTATTTGTCCATATGCAAGCAATCTAATTAGAAATTAAAATTTTTACGCTTTTTTGAGAAAATTATTCTAGAATGTGGCAAATAATTATTGAAAAATCATGTTATTAAGGGCTTGTCAATCCATACAAATAGATAAAAATTTAGAACTTATGATATTTAGTTGCAAATATATATATGATGTTGTGATATGTCCTTTTCAACATGACTTCGCAATAAAAGATTATCAATGGACGGTGAAACATACTCTTCCCATATAAATTGGTAAAATAGCATTAAGAACACTATTTTCTGTCCTTCATCCTATAATCTTAACCATAGAGTTTTTCACAGCTTTTATTTTATTAGGACAGTAAGAGTGCTAAGGAAGTAATAATAAATAAAGTAATATATTTTTCCATTAAATTATGAATATCAATATTTGGTATTAATCGTCCTTTTATTTTCTTTGGATTGGTTTATTAGTTTATTAATTATATTCTAAAGAAAGCAAATATTTGTTGTTTGAAATCGAATAAGAATATTTGTGGGCAGAGTTACTCTGAAATTATGAAAATTTAAAAAGAAGAACATGAGATCAAAACTGTGAATATATATCTCAAGCAAATATTTCTTATTTAATATTCTAAACACTAAAGAAAAAACTTATCTATGAAATATTAACCATCTCATTTTTTCCTTCAAAATACCCTTCTTTCATACATTCGAGGTATAATTTTCAAACTTTATGAAAAAACTATGAAACAGCCAACAACATAATGAATTATGGAATAGAAAATGAAAAAATATTGATTATTTTGAGTATTTAAAAAATATTCAAGAAGTCATTTTGATTTATTTCATTTTCTGGGAAAGCTACGACATTTTGCGAATACCTGAGATACCCAAAAATAAAAAATAAATAAAAAATATTTGCTATATAATTATAGTCTTGCTCTATAGTAAATGAATAGTTGTTTTTTTTGCTTTTAAATTAAATCAAATATAAGAACATAATCAATCTAATTGATTCATCAATCACCTCTTAAAGAAATGAATAAGAGTTTAAAAAAAATAACAAGAGGCTCCTTCTCAGATGTGAAAGCAAAAAAAACTAGTTTTAAAAAATTTGATTTAGTAAAACAAAAAGAAATTCGAATAAATTAGAAAAATTGAATGAATGTTGTTCAATTAACATATGAGAATTCCTTCATAAAATTATCATATTTCTATAATATAAAGGTTTATATTATAAGCTACTATTAATAGAACTAAATAACATTTTTGAAACAATAATAAAATGAAAATATTAATTTATATAATCAATTACTATGATATGAGAATATCGATGCAAATGATATTTGTATGATTGTGAAATCTGAAATGTTCAATTATTAAGCAGAATATTTTTAAAAGTGAATTCAGTTAAAATGATTCCAAACATTTATTTTAATATCGATTTAATTTTATATAATAGAATTCGTAATATTCAGGGAAGTAAATAAATGAATGACAATTTATAAAAAAAAAGGCAACCATAGGAGATAAAAGGATTTTGGAGAAAAGAAATCAGCAATTTTTTTTCCCTAAAGTCAAAAAAATTGCAAAAATCAACATAAAATTTCACTACAAACATGAAAATAAATATTTACCTTAGATTGAATTTCTAAAAAGGACTGCTTACAATAAACGATAAAAAACTAACTGCAAAGATTTTAGAGGAATAAATTTTTATTTGAGTCCCCTAAACAAGCATACTGGGTGCTGTTTAAGTGCTAATAGTATCTAGCAAAAACAGTAAATTTGTCATTAGAGAATATAAAATATTCTTAATTTTGAGAGCGAAATTAACTATTTGGATGAAGAAATCTTAATATAATAAAGTACAAAGATTAAGACTAATATTTTCCCCAACAGAAATAATTATTAAAATCAGTGATGGGCTCTTTTTCTCCTCTAAAGTTAAGAAAACAAAACAAAATCAATATTAATATAATGGAAAAATCTTGTAAATAGTTAAAATTGAATTTCAAACCAAATAATAAACTCTCAATTCCCATCCCAACTCCCAAACAACAATTTTTTATTATCATAATTGAAAATAAACTTAAAGAGCTCAAGTTACATTTTTGACATTATTCACATAAAAAATTGTTGTTTATATACCCGGCAATTGGAGCAACAGGGTCCTGAGGCACACTCAGCTTCTTTGGTTAATTTACAGGTGATGGGATCACAACACGGATCGCTTTCGTGACATTCATCGATGGTTCCACAATCGCATTCTTCGCCTTCCTCTACGATATTATTGCCACAGGTATGTCGCACTTGGTCAAGCTGAAATAAAGAAAAATTATTTATTTTTATATTTATTTATAAATTAGAAAAAAGTTGAAAATATTTAAAAGAGATTCCTACATAACCTATGTTTTTCTTAAATAAATTAACATAAATTAAATTCAAAGTAATGTTTTATTATAACGAGCCGAAAATAATTTTTTACTTTTAAAATTCTGTCTCTATAAGATTAAACTCTAAACATATAACGTTTTTAGTATTTATAGTAAGTCTAATAATTTGTTTAAAAAAATTTTAAATATGTTTTTATCCATCATTAATTTTTTATTAAAAAACTTTATGAAAATATAGAGCCTAAAAAAAAAATATGATTAAAAGTAACAATTTTAAATATTTCCCTTATATTTTTTTAAAGTGAAAGAATGGTTTCCTCTAGTCGTTATTAAAAGAAGACCCTAAATATTCCAGGCTCTCCAAAAAGCAAATTATTGTAGTTCTAACAAATAATATAAAAATAAAATAAAAATTTAATATCCTGAAATATTTACCTCATTTGGTTTGTTGAGCAAGCAAATTCCTTTCCCAATTCGTAACATGTCGATATAATCGCTACGACTGCATTCACTAAATTTATATGGCTGAACATTTTCCTGGCCAACTATAGACTGGGCCATAATACATCCATGCCAATCACGACAGAAACATTGTTCACCTGAAAGAATAAAACAAATTTATTAATACCATGTAAAATTAGCCTGAGCCCTACAAATTGGACTGGTAGGTCTTATTACTGTAGGTTAGTCCAACAAAAATTTTTTCTCGGTAAGTACTAGTCCCGGTAGACTAGTAAATGTAAGAAAATGTTTTACAATGATTGGTGGATATCAAAAAATTGTTTTTTTTTTTTTTAATTTATTAATATAAAAAAGAAAATAATAAAATTTGAGGTTATATACTGTATGTGATATTAAGGAGTTTGAATTGAAAATATTCTAGTTATTATTATATATAATTTAAACTAAAAATTTGAAGATAGCTTGTAAAAAAACCATTTAATTAAAAGAACTATAAAAAGAAAATTTGTTTTTAAAATAAAATAAAAAAGTTGCCTTAATCCAACCTTAAAAAATGATTCCAATATTCATTCATCTTTTATTTATTTGAGATTGATTGCAAGTGTACTATAATCCAAATATAAATAAATATATATATATATATGGAGATTAAAGTGGATACTTAATTTTGATAAACAAACTTCATTTAATTAATCAAGAAAAAATGATAATTTTTTTCTTCTATTGTTGATTTTGCACTGCCCTCCAGCGCTCCTACCGCTTCTTTTTAAAACTAATGAAGTATAGAAGAAATTCAAAAGATGCATTTTATTGTTTCATTAAGTCAACAAGAAAAATTTTGACCTGAATGATAACTATTTCAACTCATTGTTCAGGGGACTTAAACACTAATCTATCCTTTTATTTATTTATAATTATTAATGGTAATATAAGAGAATAACCAAATATACACCCACTTTAGATCAGGTCCCTAATTTTCAATTAAAATTTTTTCCATCTGATTTCTTTAAGTTAGATATTTTTAAACAGAGAAGTATATTATTTGTTCTTTTTTTTAATAGTATTGTCTTTTCTTTTCATTCTCATATTCTGCAAAATAATGAATTTATTTGTAGGCCGACTAATCTGTATATAGTCCAATAAAGTAAAGTTTGACCAGGAACTAATTAGAACAATAGAAAGTGTAATTAAATTCTTCACAATTCTGATCTTTATATATTTTAGAGATAGGAAGGGACCTTTTTTTAATTTTTTATTTTTCCGCACTGGTCCTTTATATAATTTTACTCTTATTTCAATCATTTTTAGTCAGATTTTAATAAATTAGAAACAAATGAAAATATATTAGGCTCTCTAAAATGTTTATATTAAGATGTTAATAGGTCCCTATTGCCTAAAAAATATTTTAAAGAAAAATTTAAAATCAAAAAAACAAAAAGTGCCTTTTCTAAAGAGAGAATGGAGAATTTAATTACAAACAGTTTAATATGTCTCTGAAGGGTAACTTCGACTCTGACGCGCTAACTTCGGACGCCATTTTGAATAGCTTCTCCCATTTAGAGGAATGGGGAATTCTCAGAAATATTTTACTTTAATAGAATCTAGTACATATCCAAAAATTAGTTGCGGATTTCTCTATCAGATTTACTGGGCTAATATGAATACTAAGAAAATGGATTCTGATGGATTACTCGTCAGCTTATCAGGCAATAATCTCTACATCACTAATAAATATATTTTATTTAATAAGAATGATGAACAAAAAAAAAAGATTTCATTTTAGACTTGAAATTTTTTAGAAATTTTTTATGGATTTTCAAAAAATAATTATTTATAAAACATTTTTCGAATGTTAGGTTAAATAAATTTATTGATTTTGCCAAATAAATATTTTTGTTTATTATTTAAAAAAAATTGAACTTACGTCCGTCGTCATGACCCATGCCGATGTTGTGACCAATCATATGGGCCATTGTTCCAGCTAAGAGGTGGGGTTCATATGTATTCACGTCGACACTGATCCCGACAGCTTTTGGAGTACAGACTGTATCGGGGACAGCCATACCAGCCTCACCACCTTGAAACGCCTCTCCCCTGAAACGATAGAAACAGCTTTTTAATCTTAATCCTGTAAATGATAAAGCAAGAGAATCTTAAAGGAGATAGAGCCATAGGCTTACTGGGAATGTAATTTAGGTTTTTTTCTTTCAAAAAAAGTAATAATAATAATAATAATAATATCATCCATCAAAATTAAACAACTTGAGAGAGATTGAGAAAAAAAAGAATAAAAACACCAATGAAGATGAATTTGAAAAACATAATACTCCTTATTTAAAACAATAATAAGTTGGGTAACTACTAAAGTTTAGGGGCGTTGTTCTTTGAGCTTACCGCTCCTTTCTCACAAAATACAAAAATTTTCTATACAAAGGGGGATTAAATGTTACATCATTTTAAAGCTCTTAAAGAGGTGAGTTTATATCTGCCTTCAGTTAAGCTCTACGACAAATCCATGTGTTGTTTTTAGTTATTAAGCTTTTTTTTTAGATTGTATAAATTTGCATTCAGGCACCTATATAATAATGTAACTGTTTTTTTTTCCAAATTATTATTTATATTATTTTTTATTCCTCCCTTCCCACGGTATTGAAATTCCACAAATTATAATTATAAAAGTGATTGAGATCAGTAGTGATGGCGATTTAAGATTTTTTACTTTATTTTATCAATAACTAATTTCATTTTAAAAATTTTAAACAAAATAGATAAATGTTTTAAAAACGAATAGAACCAAACGAAATAGACTAAATAAATAAATATTTATTTTTTGAGACAATAAAAATATATGCTAAATTTAAAAAAAAAATGTTTTTATTATTATTTGAGAACAAGCAAGAGCGACCAGTCAGTCCGTTTGCCCTCTGTGATTAGTAAGTAAAGTTTATTATTTATAAAATTTAAAAAGAAATATACATTTTATTTATCTTAGTAATTTACTTGTTATTTTTTACTTTTTATCTTTAATAAATAATTTTGCTTTGCCACCTTCTGAAAATTTTTCTGCGGAGGCTCCTATATGCCAATTATAAGGAACCGATGAATTTGTCCTGTATTTTGATTTGATGTAAAATTTATTTCATTCTCAAAAAAGTATATTCACAAAAATACCCAAAAATGGAGATAAATTAGGACATTTTCGTACAATGACCGATCTGATTTTATCCACGAGCCGAATAAAAGTAGCTCTAGGGCCGTAGTTTGGGGACCTACGGGAAAAGATTTTTCTTTTAGAATAATACCTCGCAGAGGAACAAAGTACCTCACCTCATCTAAGGAGCGGCAAAAAAGGAGGGTGGAAATTTCAATTCCTGTTTTCAACTTGACCAGGTTCTCTATTTTAGCTAATTTTTTAAAAATATTCTTAATTAATTTAGAGTTAGCGTCAATAGTCGACTTTTATAACGGTATCGATTGCAAAATGTTTACTACAAAACGCCTGTTCTGCTGGGCTAGATCACTGATAAGGATTATGCACAATTTCCAAAAATAATAATAATATTGTCTACTTGAGGTTGTTAATTGAGAATGATTTTAAACATATGAATAATAACAAAGAATCACCCCGGCGCATTTGTAGTTCTGTTGTGGATAGATACGTGTAAAGCCAAACACAAGGGTCACCGTTTGGAGAAGGATTGCTGTTTGTTTATATTTTTAAATTAAAACATGATTTTTCAAATATTTGGTGTCTGTCATTTTAAATGCAAATGGATTAACTAACTTGTATTAATTAGAAAAATCATGGCTGAGGTTCTACAATCTTTTCCATCGAGGCTCAGCAGGACTTTGCTTTGCTTAACAAGAAAGATCTCGGTAGCTGTTCCTCTTCTCTATGACTGGGTCCCAGGTATCCGATGAAAATTTTTTGCAACCAATTTTTTTTTTTAAGTCTTTTTCGGGATTTGAGGCTCAGTTCTTATTTATTTATACCAATTGGTAGCCAATATAATATAAATAAATTTTTGTCGCAATATGGCGGAAGAGATTTAAAAAAAAGGTCCACCGGCTAGTTAATTCATCAAAGTTAATTAAAGTAAGCATACAGGTGGAAAATTATAAATCGAGATATCACCATTTTGAGGTCTTCAGACCCTTAAAATAGCATTTCCAATAGTTAGTTCATGGCCTGTTTGTCGGTGTTAAATACGCATTAGCTATGCGCGAGGAAGATTTTGACTAAAATCGGTCACCCGGAAGAGATACTTTAATCAGAACGTTTTGTTTGTTTTTTTTCTTTTTCACTTTTTGCGAGTTCTCGTGAACGATTTTTACATAATGAGTGAATAATTTTTTTTGTAAGAAATTTTCTCAAAATAATAATTATTAGTCTAAATGATCTTTTGAAATAATATCAGCCGATTTTGAAATTGAAAGAATTTCTTATTTCGTTGGAAGATAAGTAATCTTGTTTGTCAATATCGGTAAAGAATTGATAAGAAATAGTTGTGTGACAACATCAGATTTTTCTATTTAATTAAATGAGTATTTATTTATTGATATAAAAAGGAGAGGATTTTAGTGATTTCATTTTTATTCGTTTAAAGAAAAAAAAAAGGATCAGTTTATTCTTTTTGGGCTGCACAAAAGGTATTAATCACGGCTGCTTTGTATATTTCCATCGCAGCTCCCCCCCCCTCCCCCCTCCGGGCCCATAAATGTCCCCAAGGATTGCCAACAATCTTCATAATTTATAGAATGTTCCATGAAGCGTGTCAGGAAAAAGGAAAACATATTATTCGAGAAGAAAGAAGAAAGATTGATCAAGCCTGATACGTAATCTAAACTAGGATGCATCTCCGATTGCCAAAAAAAAAAATATTATTTCATGAATTTTAAAAGAAAAGAAGAAAAATTAATATAGGCCTAATATAATAAAAAAAATTTATTAAAATGGGACAGCATCCATAAGTTATAATGCTAAAAAAACAAATGAAAGTTTAGAAAGAAAGGGAAAGAAAGAGAGACATTGGAGCTCAATGCTGCCATAGTGACATAACAAAATTCCCGTTATTTGAACATAAGGCAAGGAATTAAAAAAACTATTTTATATAAAATACATTAAAAAAAAAAAAAAAAATGAAAATTGCATGGGCACTCAGTGAATTTTTTTCCTCATTAATGAACGCCTAGGCTATTATAAAAAGCTGTTTTCTTCTTTTTAGTGCATTTTAAATAAGAGTTTTTTTTTTTTTTCATCTCAAAAATTAAAACAAAATTTTTAGATCCTCTCAACTTGGCTCCAAAAAGCAATTTATGGCAATCGCTTTTTCCCTTTAAATAAGTTTTTTTCTTATTAAAAGATACAAATTTTTTTTTCCCTAACGAAAATTGTTCAAAATGATGAATAAATAATTTTATATATGGGTATATTAGGTGAGGTTAGGTTAATTAATAAAAAAGGAAGAAAATATATCGCGGATGTTATAAAGAGAAACTAACTCAAAAAGGATGAGCTGGCCATATTACATAAAAACCATACAAGTCAAAAATTTTATTTGCCTCTCCTCCCTCCGCCAAAAGTAACCAAGGAGGAGGAATAGTGAGTGATTCGTCTGTTTATGCATAAAGAGGCTAAAGTGTTACCTTTAATAGTTATAGTCGTATTTTAAAAGTTTTCAAGAAAATTTCACTAAAAAAAAATTAATTTATTACATTCCATTAAGTGCTGAAGTTTATATAATCATGTTTTTGATTCCCAACAAGCTAGATTTATTATTTATAAAATCCCGTTGAAAAATCTTTAGACACTCATGCATTGGTTAATTTGAGTGATAGGCCTTGTAGTACAGAATAAAGGATAATATTGGCAAAAGAAGAGAACTCACGTGAGGAGTTGTGTGGTGTCCTTGTCCACTTTGAACAACTTCCTGCTTGTATAGTCGTTGAAGTTGAGAAGGGCCCGGCTGATGTCCTGGCTTCGGTCGATCGCTGCTTGGTTAGTGCCCTGCCATGTCTCAATGTAGACCACTGATACCCGGGTATTCAACGTCCGGAAATACTGCAACAACACCAACCACACCGTCTCTGGTCAATATTCAATAACTGATAACCGAAACTCAACTAGCATGTTAATGATCCCAACGGGAATACATGTTCATTACCAAGACAAGAATTAACAGCCCGGGGAAAATTGCCAAGACATGTCTCATTTATTATGCAATCAAGTACCTACAGTTGTAGTGTGTACTGTGTACTATACAAGTAGGATGATAGACTTTTGTTTGGGGGCGTGAGTGCGTTGTTTAACTCTTTTGGAAACAAATGGAAATTTACCTATAAGTAACAAAATATCTTAAAAATATTATTTAGGTTTATCAGGGAACCATGATGTTGTGGCTTCCGCCTTTTTATCATTAAATAAAATTAAGTGTGAAAGCATTATTAGTATATAGATTTCCACTTCTTTGGTCAATCAGACACTTCTAGAATATTATGGAAAAGAGAGGATGTTGAACGCCGACCTCTAGAAGAGTCGTTAAGATAGTAAACTAACTAGAAAAAAATAAAAACGAAAGACTAGAGAGAGGAAATTAAAGTATAAATGATTTTGAAGGAGGAGGAGGAATTTTCCCTTCTGAATTTTGATCTTTTAGCAGTTTCTGTGTTTTTTACTAATCTTTCTTTTTTTTAGAGGGGGGGGGGGGGGTATGTTTCCAAAAATATTTCAGGGAAAATTAAAAAAAAAAGTTTTTTTCTTATTATGAAATTAGC
>JAAAKE020018139.1:0-10506 GCA_010014785.2 Anisolabis maritima
GCTCAGGACGGGAAGCGAACCACTGACCTTTGGTTTGTGAGGCGAAAGCTCTACCTCTGCACCAAGGGACAGGGCTTAATTGGAGTTATAAACCATTAAGTTTTTTCAAAGAAAATTCCTTATTCTTAGTTAGGCCTCATCACCTCTTTAAGAATTTAAGGACCTATTAAAATTTATTAAAAAAATAGAGCTATTATTTAGTGGTTGAGCTTGTAATTCTATATAAAATAAGCAGGAAAGAGATATTGATCGCCTAAATATAGGAGTAATTTAATTTTTTATTTATTAATAAATTTAATATTTATTTATATTAGACCAGTGGTTCAAGTGCCGCCAACCAGAAACGGCAGGCAGAGTAATAACTATTCAAAAAATTTCATTTAAATTAAGTTTTTAACACTTATATGACTTATTACTATGTATTTTGTCCCGAACCCTTCAAAATTGTTATTATAAAGAATGGATAGATATTATTTATTTCAGCTTATAGTTAAAGTTTGTTTATTTCGAGAAATTTTTTCTTCAATTTTTTTACCTTATCGGCCCGCGAAAAAATTTAGATTATTTTTGACGGTCTGGCGAACTAAAAAGGGGAACCGTTTTATTAGACTATTATTTAAAAATTTACAGAGACGCTGAATTTTTTTAGGAGGTTGGGGTAAATGGTAAAAAATATCAATATTTTTTTTTTTTAATATGGAATAAATTTGTCAAATTTAATTCTTCAGGCCGCGATCGTCTTGCAAGAACTTTCTGGTTTACGCTCCTGCTTATGTTATTGTTTCTTGAAATTTACGAAAAACAAGTAGGGGGTAGAAAAATTAAAATTATATTTTTTTCTCCAATTATAATCTTCGGATTTGGAAAATCTCTCTAATTTACCATATTTCTCTGTAAATTATGAATCAAGAATAAATATTTTTTATGTAAAAGCATTATTCTAAATATATATGCAAGAGAAATTGATTTATATTTCCAATAAAAAATAGTAGTTAATGATCATAAATATATTTGGATATCATATCCATTTATTTTCTAAAGGAAATACTTTTTATTGAGAGATTGATAGATCTATATAAAGATAGAAAAATGACATGCTTCTTTGTATTAATAAAAAACAAATAAATGTATTCCAGATATATCATAAAATATTTAGATTATTAATTTTTCTTAAATAATTTTATCTGTATTTTTTCTTCATTGTGACTTAATGGGGGTGAAATTTCTACGTCCACTCTCATCCCTATATGTATATATAATTATTAATTTCTTTAATTTTAATATTTATTAATATTTCGTGCTTAATAATAAATGTCCTTTTGTTGATACACATAAAAGTTTCGAAAAAATAAAAGAATATCTCTGGCTATGCATAGGCATCGGCAACGATGAAAAAATGAGAGAGAGAATCAACATTAATGTCCATTGATCGGACAGAAAGACCAAAGGTCTTGGGGTCGTCCTGATCTATATTTAAAATGCTGGCCAGATGCCCATTTTTAAGGTTTTACTATTTCACTTAATACATTCTATTCCAACAAGATAAATGGGAAAGGATATTATTTAAGAAAATTCTAAAAAAAAATCTCCCAGAGCTGAGAAAAGAGCAGATCATTTTTAAATTGAATTATGGACAATCGGAATTTTTATTAAAAATTACTCTTTTTTTAATTTAATATAGTTCAGCGTTTTCTACCTTTTAGGCATACTCTCTCGTTAGGCTTTAAGGGGTAAAACTGAATATGGGGTTCAAATAAAAAAAAGCGTAGGAGATAATGGTTTAAAAATTGGTGAACCAGAAAAAGAAATTAGAATATGTTTTTCAGTCAAAATTGGGATGATCTCGATTTGTGACCAAAACGTTAAATAGAAAATTATCCTTTTTTTCTTTTTCACTGGCTGTCTGCCCATCCAATTTTTTCATAAAAACAAGGGATAAATGTCAAAACTAGCTTTCCTGGTACTCTTATCAAAAAATCAGATAACATTTCTGAACAGGAAAGTTGAGCTAAAAGCTAAAACTCTCTAGAAATTAACAACTGAATATAAGGATTCGTCCTTAGAGAAGCTCTAGCTCTGTAGAAATTAATAAAAAAAATCCATTAGCGACTTGGTCTTTGGGCTTCTACCTTCAAACAAACAGAAATGAATGATTTATGCAGACTATACTATATATAAAATATATATAAACAATAAAATAAATAATTTGTAAAGTGAAATTAAAATAGCAATTATTACTAGACATTTTATTTTATTTGAGTAAAAATTCAATTGTTATTCAATTGTGGACTGTCAACACTCTCTGAGAGGATAAATAAATTTTTTCCCCTAATCCAAGATATCTTATTAGGCTGAATTTGGCCGCAATCTTTTTGGAAATACTTCCTCTTATTAACTCCTGCCTATTCTGTATGCGCAAAAGGTGTCGGATAAAATTTGATATTCGGGGCCTAGATTCAATTTCGTTCTATATTGGATAATTTGGAATATCATCTTAGATTATTTATATTATCCCAATTCCATTTTTTTTTTCACGGTGAAATGTATCAAATCTAATGCTTAAACATTCAAAAAGATATTTTCAAAATATTATAAATTTCCAATTTATTTATTTAACTGATTCTTTTTCTATTTACCGAACTGTAACGGTTATTGTTCAATAATTTCTAATCGAATTAATCAATTTCGAAAGCTAATTTATGTTGGGGTAAACATCAAACATAAGATATGAAAATATAATAAATGTTTATATTATTGCCTATGTATATATGTAGAATATATATAGACGATTATAATTTGTTTTTCTTCGGCAAATATACATTTGATTTCTTTTTTTTTTTTTTTCTTTCTCGAATAAAAGAGAAAAAAATAGACCAAAACAATTCATTTAGCACAAATAAATAAGTGTATATCAATTTATCATGTTATAAATAAATTACATACTGCTCGTTTCATATATCTACTATTCGATAATGAGAATAAAAACCTTGAAGGTGATTAGAATCGGAATTGATATCAATCAAAACCAAAGTTTGCATTAAACATTCAAAAATTGTCTGATACTCAATATTGAATATTAATTTTATCAATTTATCAATTACTGACAGTAGCAATAGAATAAAAAAAAAGTAAAAAAAAAATATCAAAAAATTTAATTCGATTTTCTTAGAAATATCAATTTTTTTTACCCTATTTACTTTAACCACCTTTTTTTACCTCAAATTTTTTATTTAGTTATTTAAGAATACACAGCATAAAATATTTAAGAATTCATTAAACAGTTTTTATAGTATAAATAAATTTTTCTCTTGCCAATGTTTTTGTTATTTAAATATATTAAAATACAATTACCTTCTGGAGTAGTAAATTTAAAAAAATATTTTATTCATTAAACCATCTGATAAAGAAGTTGAATAAACAAGTTATACTGAATTAAAAGTTACTGAAATTTTTTTAATTCACAGGAGAAACTCCTAACCTGGTTGATTATAACATTTCAACAATCTGTTGTCTGTATATATATATTTACTGTACGAGCTACTTTTCTATACTAAGTAATTCGACGTTTTAATCTCTTTAGGATAGAAAGAAATTTCGATGGAATATTTTAAAGTGAAACATGAAATTTTTTTTTTTTTTATTTTATTTAGACCATAAATTTAAAATGGACAATTTATAAATAAATGTTCCTATTTCAAATCCGTTAAATTTATTCAATATTTATGAATGGTTTATTTATTTTTTTGTTTTTAAAGCAGAAATCAATTCCATTTGAATATATTTGAAAATTATTCATTCTCAAATTCATCAAGATATATATATATAAACGTTCGATTTTAAATTTACACAAATAAAACAAATGTAAATTACCAAAGTAAAAAAATGTTAAATTGAATTTTCTAATTTTATATTTTTTTTAAATTTGCCTTATATTTATTTTAAAAAAGAATCTAATTGGATTAAAATCCATTCGCCCCCGTCAATTGTAATGATAGGTGGGCAATATCAACATTTGTGAAAATTAATCTTTAAAATTATCGATAATAAATAGTGTGAAAAATACCATATATATACACCTATGAATAACTAAAAATCTACTTTTTTTTTAAGTATTTTTCGGCATCTATGACCATTTAGATTTCGTCCTTATTTATTTATACCAATTGGTAGCCAATATATTATAAATAATTTATGTCGCTCAAGGCGGGAAGCGAACTATTGACCTTTGGTAGGTGAACCAAGACCTTTACCTCTGCACCAAGGGGCAGGACAACTACTTTTATTAATTATTATTAAGTGGCTTAATTTAAAAAACATTTGAAGATGATTTCTTACTAACAGTGAAATTATTTTGATCCATTGATAAAAATCATTATAGAGAGTATATAATAATTATATAATTGAATAAATATTAATTGATTAAAATACAAACAAATTATAAGCACTCAAAATCAAATGTTAATAAAATCAAATGTGAAAGGCAAATGTACCTATTCAAACTATTAATATAGCTACTAATCCATAAAATAGATATAAAAAGCGCCCTCGAGGGGAAATTCAAATTTGTAAAATTTCATACAGTGGCCCCCAAACTTAAAACAAAAAACTTGAAAAATTTTTAGATTTTAATTTTTTTACCTTTTTAGTATCTCCTAAGCTTAATATCTCAGGCCATTTCTCCACCCTCTCGAACCGACCTTTTAAAGCAACAATTAATTCCTTTGAAAACAAACTATTCAAAAAGAGAACAAGGAGACTAGAATTACAAAAAAGTAAAAATAAAATATTATAAAATAAAAAATATTTATAAAAAAACGTATTTGGTTGAAACGCGTAAATTTATTAGGTTCTATGATATCTTGGTGGGTGAAGGGAAGCTTCTTCTAGAGGCAAGATGAGTTAAGTCACAACTCTGTCAACTAATTCATTATTTATTCTTCGCTCATATAACTAGTCACCTAACTACCAGGCGCTATCATGTTTAAGCTAATAGAAATATTTTAATTATATTGGGCTACTCAATTATATTTGTTTTATATATATAAAATTTTTAAAAGTATATACTCTGATTTTAGAATTAAGAAAAAAAAAATTTCTGAAAATCGAATAAAACTGATGTTACGGTGATGTTTAGTTATCCCATTGATACTATATATATATAAATGAAAGATATTAAAATTTTTTCCTATTTATTGATAAAATATTTTTAATTTAATTTTAAAAAAAGGCGCAGGCCGCTTGAAGAAAAAAATTAAGTAAGGCAGGACGAAGATTGAGAGAGGTATTCCCGTGTGATGTGACACTCTCTTTAGTAGCCTATGGAGTTGTGCTGTCCTATGAATTTCTAAGAAATACAAAAAAGGGTCACCTCACACACGCCTTTCTCGTCTCAATTTGCGCCTTGTCTAAGGCAATTCTAGACGTTTCCCGGTTTGAGAATCACTGATTTCTTCGATAAAATATGAACTCGTTTGTTTGTTTTTTTTTTTTTTAATAATAAAATAATTCCAACAATTTGAATAATAATAAATTCGATCAATTAAATAAAATATATTTCATATTTGATTGAAACATCAGAAATGTCAATTATTTTCCTGTATCATATTATAGATATAATATAAAATAGGAAATAAATTTGAATTGACTAAAAAGTCATTTTCCTTTTCGGTATTAAACAACCAGCTCTGTTTCACTCTGTTCAGGTATCATCAGTCGATTTTGATTAATTCGTTCGATAAAACCTTAGTTTTATTCTCTCATTTTTGTCTTTATTCGCCCGTAAAATTAACATTCGTTCTCTCTTTTTTTTTTATTTTTTTATTTTCATTTCCAAAGAGAGTAAATATATAAAAATACATTAATCCAGAAAATAAATTAAATTACGAACCAATATAAAAAAAAATAACATTCGGTTGATAAATGAATTAATCAAGTGAATTATAAAGAAATTTAGATAATAAACATTGAACAGATGTACACATATATAATTTCCTTTACTTTGTTATATTCTCTATGATAAATTAAAATTCAAAATTAATCTTAATTTAAATTTTATCATATATCATGCTAAAGATGAATAATAAATTTTCTTATGTCTCAATATAAGGGGATTAGAAATAAGTTTAAACATTTAATTAGTAGCACTTATAGAGATTTATGAAATAACCCCGAAAGGTCCAAATCGAATTTGACAATCTTCTAGTTGGGGTGCATTTTGTCCACAAGATAAACAATTTAACATATACTATCTTTGAGCAAAGATAAACATGAATTAATGTTGTATTTCTACTAGTGTCGAATGTAAAAGGATTTATTAACATAACTATTTGTGAATTTGCAACATGTTTGCGAAATACATGATTTAGTAGAGCATGGTGGTGTCGGCCCTAAATGGAAAATAAGCCCCATTAGAAATGCATTATAAAAGAGATGGAAAAAATAATATCTAGAAAAATTTTAAGAGGTATAAAATGTATATTTAATAAGAATATATGGGAAAAATTTCCCATGATAGAATAGAACGAAAAAAATTTTTTTTTTAATATGATGTGCAAAATGAAGTTTTTTATAATGAGAGTTAAATATCCTACGTGATGTGACTTTTTTGTTAATAAACTATATTTGTTTATGTATTTTGACCTATTTAAGGAAGGTTTCTCGTCATTTGAAATTCCATTAACACCTGAACGAGAGGAAAATATAATAATCGTAGTTAATTTTGAATTCAAGATTTCAACGGGTTTAGCCTTCGAATTCTAAAAACTGATTTAGACAATCCCGATACGTATGTATGACTCTGCAGAAGATTGTGATCTAAGGTTGAAACAAAATTTTTTATATAATATAATCTTGGCTCAAAAGTAAAATGAACTTTCTCAACAATCGGCCCCGTCTAAGTGATCAAGTTTTTTTTTTTTTAGTCTTTTCGGCATCTGAGACTCTACCACCTTTAAACGATTCAATTATTTATTATTCTATCATAGTAATAAATTCATATTTTTATAATTTTATATACTAATAAATTAATATCACAAGAGAGAATTGAATTATTTATTTTCTTAATAGAAAACTGAATTATGTTGTTCAGATCAGAATCACCATCTTCTTTTTTGCAGGTCATAAAAATTATATAATCTAAATAAAATAAACAAAATTTGGTTTATTAGATTTAATTAAAATGCATAGTCAATTGTGAGGTGAAACATAAAACGTCCAATCCCATGATGGCCATAATGTTCACTTAATAAGTTTATTCTTTATAAACAATGAATAATCATAGAATAGTAGAGATGAAAGCCATTTCATTTCATTGGAGTATATGCTCAATTACCTGGGTCCGTTTATTTATTCCAAATTACTTTCATATTTTCTACTAGTTACTTTATTTCCTATCTCTAACTCCTCGTTATATCTAGCTCTATTTAAGGTAACGTCGACGGTGGGGCAAGGTGGATGATTCCAGTATTGTCGAAGAGCGAGAGTAGTGTTTTTGCGAAAAATTGGCAATATGAGTGATTACCATAGCAACGGCTTTGCTCAAGAGCGAGTTCTAATTGTTCGGTGGACTATCTGCCTCCCCATTCCGCCTTCACATGATTAATACTGAAGTTTCAATAGTATAGCTACATATTTCAATCCGTGATTCTTCTATGACTTGGGGATATCCTATTTTTCAACATTATTATCATTTGGACAATGAAAGAAATGATTTTTTTTTAATAATTCATTCCCTTCTTAGAGAAATGTGAATGATTAATAAAATAATCTTTCAGCTTCTTTAAATATAATATTATTATATTATCGGATTTACAATTAACTTTATGAAAGGTTCTGGGGGCCACAGACAAATAATTCACAAATGGAGATTTTTAGATTGATTGGAATTGTTAAGAAGGTAATTTGAAGGTATAATTTATTCAACCATCTAAAGGAAGTAATCAAAATCTAGAATGAAAGAGAAAAAGGAAAAATGTAATCTTTTGTTCATAATCTCGCCTGGAAGTTCTTTTAATATGGAAATTTTGACATATTGATACGAATGATATTGTTCTCGAAAATTTATTATCTAACTTTAATAATTAGATAAAAGTATTATTTACAATCTAAAAAAAAAGTTTATGGTGGTAGCGAATATTTTCATTAGTATTTTAATGAATGGATTCCAAATAGAGCGAACTAAAAAAAAAAAAAAAAAAAAAAAAAAAAAGGGGAAATTTAAACCCCTAAAATCTTCTGTAATAAAATCTAAAAGACGTCGGAGTTTTGGTGACAAGGTATTTGAGGAAATGACGTCATCACATTCTCAATTGCCTTCACTAAGGAAGGAAATAGATGATCATGAAATCGAGAGGGTTATTTTCGCAAGGTCAAAAAAAAACCTTAATCTTTTTATAGAGTGAATTAGCACATTTATATTTGTCAAAATTAGTTTTATCATTTATAGCAAAAGATTATAGTTATTTTTTAAAATAAATTTAGGTAATTACTAGTTAATTTCGTTTGGACCATATAGGCCCACCTCCCGAAGTTCCCGTTTATTTACCCGACGTGCTTTCGTGAACGGAGGGCACACACCTCAAACCCAGCCGACCGCTAGCTGTAGCCATCTATCTGCAGTTACTTTATTTCCTAATTCTAACTCCTCCTCCTATATTCATTTCTAGCTAGTTTACTACTTCTATATCTAAATCCAACCGACCCTTTTATTGCAAACCTATTCTATGCTAGTTGAGGAGGGACTCTCTCAGCACCGGCAAGAGGCCTACTCCTTATGAAGAGTGCATCATTGAGAGGGAATCCTTCTTTACGTCCTTTTCATAGGTCGGGGTGTCACAGCAACTCGCTCTCCTCGTAGAGTTGCCTGAGAACTCTATTGTGGTGGCATCCAATGTTCTAATCCAGTGACATGACTAGGAACAATTTGGTTGAAATCAAGAAAAAATTAATTTTTCATCCGATTAAAATTTTTTAGAATTAATAGATGGGAGTGTCATTTAAACATTTCATTATAGGGATAAGGTTCTCTAAATCCCTAAATGAAGCCTAAACTTATGGTAAAGGGATTTTCTCATGCCATGGAGGAGGAATGACCCATTTGTGTCGTTAATTTTTTTGCTAAGGATTTTATTATTTTGATTTAAATTAAAAATTTCAAATGAAACAAATTATTGTTTACCTATAGCTAGTAAAAAAATGTTTAATTATAGTTACTTTATGTTTTAGATTTTTTTTTTTCATAAAAGAAACTTTTATTTCTAACAATTAACCTGATCAGAAGTTTTTTTTTAAATCGAATATGGCAGATTGAAAAAATCCATAAACATATTAAAAAAAGTAGTAAAAGGGTTGTAATTGAAATATAATTACATCAAAGATAATTAAAAAAAAAAAGTTTTTATTACCAATAGCGAATGAAGAATAATAAAAACTAATGTCTAAATAACATCGAATAAATTTAGAGATTAATGATAAATGTAAGAGAAATTTAGTTTTCAGTCATTAACAAATAAAAAAAAATGTTTAGGTAGACTTGGAAATATGCCATCCTGAACCTTAGACCATACGCAGAAAGAGCAGATCTAATTTTTTCGAAGATGTGAATTAATAAAATTTTTTTTCCTATTTTTAAGTCTTTCAGGAGGCTTTTAAGACTCCATCTATATTTATTTAAATAAAATTTAATTATATGTTCAGTTATTATTTTTATGAAATTCATTGTGGAAACAGTAAATACATTTTACTTATATTATTAAGCTATTGTAATTTTTAAAGATAAAAATTAAAAAAAAAAATAGATTATAAAATTATATATTTTTGAGGGAGTCCGGACATTTTTAAAAAAAATATGTGAATTTATATTAAATAATCATAGCACCCTCACAAACAAACATGCCATGTCCCTTAAGAAAAAAAAAATTGGCAAACATTATTAATATCTTTAATTTTATCAAGAAAATAATGAACTTATGTAACATTTGTAATTTTCATTAGAAATTTGATGAAGAGCACAATCAGCGCTCGAAATGTTAACAGCAATATAAAATTTATTTTTTTCTCCTTGACTCAACTCAATTTAAAATAATGACTTTGAAGCCATTAATAATATATATTTATTAAAACTCCCTACCTTAGATAACCTTGAAATAAAATTGGTGTTTATTGCACTTTGCTTACCTGAAACAAAAAAAGAAAATAGAAAATTAATAATAAATTTGAGTGTTAAGAGAGATTTAATATGAGTTTTTTTTTAATTTATTAACAGAGGACCTTTGTCACTCAGAATATATATTGCTCATATAAAAATAAAAACAATAACAATACAATACAAAAATAATATAATAATAATAAATAATAAAATAGGTTGAGAGGTGATCTAAGAATAATATTCGAAACAAGTAATATTTATAAAACGATGCTTGATAGTTCCATTTTCATATGATCCAACTATTTTAATAACAAACAAAATTCACCCCCCCCCCCCCCCCCAAAAAAAAAAAAAACACACAA